>JABJVR010017969.1:0-40546 GCA_025773905.1 Chitala chitala | reverse complement strand
TATTAAAAAAAAACACTCATTTAAAACAAAGGAACTTTTGGCATTAAATGTATTAAATCAATTTCCTTTACTTCATGTATCAATTTTTACTTTTTTTTTTTTTTTTTTTTTTTTTACAGAAACATAATTCCACTGACTTCTTCTCATCAAAATTTCATTACATTGCTAAATGTTAATCATCTGATGTCAACCCATCTCCTTTCTTGACTTGAACAACTGCAAAGTCCTTGTTGTTCAGTCTCTAGTTCAAGTGCTCCTGCTGCCACTTTCAGGACCTTGGAGACCAGCCAAACTCGCCTGGGTCTGTGAGTGTGGATATCAGCACCACGAACAGCAGCCTGGCTGAAACAAGCACTGTCTAGCTCCTCTCCCAGCAGTCAGGCAGAGGACGGGAAAAGGACACTGTAACATTATGCAGAGGTCAGTCTGATGAAACCTAGTCACTTCTCCTCATTTTACACCTGGTCAAAGATAACAAGCTGTGTGTGTGTGTGTGTGTGTGTGTGTGTGTGTGTGTGTCTGTACATGGCTGAGAGAAAGAGAGAATGTGTGAGTGCATGTGTGTGTGTGAGAGAGAGAGAGACAGACAGACAGAGAGCAAATGAATGCAATTAAACACAAGCTCTTGTTTTCTTCTCCCTGCACCTCTCAGGGGTCATCCAGGTGACATCAGGCATTTTGTCCACATGACATTGTGCATTTCCAGTCATATCCTGCTTATTAAGATGGGAAATTATAAGTTATTAGCATATGATTATAATCATCTCTCTGTGGGCTCAAGGTTATTATTATTTTTTTTAACAAAAGGCCAACAGATTAGCCTGAATAACCTGTGAAATATGGCTGTCCTAATCATGTGTTTGCTTTCAGAGTTGATAGCACACTTTCAGACAGTTTGTAAAATTGAAACAGGCACAGTCTGACTGCTGAAGTGTAGTGTCCAAAAAGCCTTTCTTATGACTTCTGCTATTCCTTTGTATGCAATTTTTAGTAAAAGCACAACTCAGAAGCACATCTTGCATGTTAACCAGCGTGAACTTCCACAGCTGCGTTGACAATCTGCATAATTCCACACAGTGATGAAACAGGAAGGACTATCTGAAATTTGCAGACCATCCCACTGCCTCTGACTTGCAAAAAGCATGGATCACTTTTAGCCCAATTATCGTGTCTTTCCTGAATTCTCCCCTGTAAACTTATGTTGAGTAGAGAGAGACAAAATTTGTAAGGCTTGAACAAAGTCTTAGAAGTCCATCAGTACCACATGGCCAGATAAAGTCAACAGAGCTATCACCAATGTTGTATTTTCTTTAAAATTCTCTACAAAAAATTCTCTAGGACAGCATTTTTATGTCTTAAAATTAAAGACAGGTTGCAAAGTTTTCTGTTTAGAAAACCACAGAAAATCATGGATGTTAAATATTTAGGGCTACTGTTCTAACAGGCCACTGAACATTTGGTTTCAAAATGCTGTGGCCAATATTCTTATTAAAGCAGGAAAATATGACTACCTGTACTTCACTACCTGTACCTGCCATTGTAAATGTATAAATTTATTTACACAGATCTGCTCTTGTTAACCTTGCATGACTTATGCTGCACTTACAAACTGGTAAGCAGACTAGTGCAATTAACATGCAGTAATAGGGTATGGATAAGCAGTGTAATAGAGTCTTAAAGAAACCACAAGGAAATTGAAAACATTAAGATATAATAACATATTATGTCTATAAAACACTGGATGAAAACAGTAAAATTGTTAATACAAGTAGCAAGGAAAAGCATGAAATGTCATTCTTGATCTGAACAGAATGCAGAAAGTGTAGTTATAATTCTGTTAGCTGCTAAGGAAGAATCAGCAGAGATAATTTGCCAGAGCAAACAAGCAGAAAATCTAGTACCATCTAGCCTCTTTCTTATGCATATTTTCCTCTAAATAAAACCCATAATGGTTTGTATGCTAGAATAAAGAGCAACTAGAAAGGATAAATAAAATCTTAAGACCTTCATGAATTTGAACTTATTGTCATACATTCGGTTACTCATATTTAAAAAGATATGCATGTGAATTTGCAGGTACACATGCGCGTACACGCACACACATATACAGTTTTGTATGCGCCGTAATATGGATGCAAATCCTTTGTTACATAGTTGGAATGAGAGGGGGCATCACAACATGATTACATCCACTTGGAAGGTGTCTCTTCCACTGTGTGAAATAATCAGCCAAATAAACGAAGTGTGACAACACGGCAGAGTAGGCCTGTGTGAACCTGACAAGCTATCCCAGATAAAATGGAGTCATGTGAAAGTGGGGTCAGGAGCCAGGAGTGGGATGCAAACACCTGTGAAGTGGGAATCGGGAATAGACACTACTGTCAAACCAGCGCTGTCCCCCCTGGCTGCTAATGGAAAAGGACTCCCACCCCAAAGTCCTCATTAGACTCCACGTCTGGACCAGAAAGCTGTTCCGTGCTTCCAGGGGCTCCCATTTCCAAAAGCAGGGCCACTAAGAAACCGTGGAAACCTCACCCCTGAAAGGGCTGCCAGCAGGCCCTGTGATTCAAGAAAACCACACAGACAGGTGTAGACACAGCTGCTGCTGTTCGCCCAGCTTGAGGCTCCTGTCAAGAACACATCTGGTGCAAAAAAAGAAAAAACTGTCACCTCTCACTGAACAGCCCTTCCCATCAAGTATTGTACGTATAATTACGAAGTGCCCACATTCTGAATATGTCTGACTTCTACTAAGATCTTGAAAAACAAACCTGTGGAGGTATATGAGAGATGACTAGAACTTCTCCTTGTTCCACCAGGACAAAGTAGATTGTACAACCTTGTGTGTCCTACACTATAAAAAATGGTTTCCATGCCTACAGCATGCATGTCTGTTTAGGGACACTGTCTAACTACAGAGCACTCGAAAGTTGCAGTCCTGAATCAGTGCAGAGCAGCTAATTAATCAGTCGGCTGGCCACTTGAAGAGACAGCTACTGCTACAGGGCCTTTTCTGGAGAGCGCGGGAGTAATCACGGCAAACACTCGATAACGAGAAAATTCATTAACTTGCACCAATTTCCTTTGGTAACCTCCCATTTGTTCTCATTGCGACTTATGAGCTTTTAGACCACTGTTAATTCCTCCAATTAAAAGGTAATAATCAGTGCAATGGGGCCTGGTGGAGCTCGATGAAGCCACCGTCATGTTTGCAGAGTAAGGTGCCAAAGGTCAACAAAGAGACCCCCACCTTCGCCTGCTGAAAATCTCCCAAACCTCGCTGTACAAGCTCTTGACATGCAATTTTGTTCAAGCTTCTGAGGTACAGAGGACAGAATGGTGCAGCGTCCCAACACTGTGGCTGTGGGTAATTTCACCTGCATAGCAGAAGTATTCCCACTTGCCAGAAAGAGGCTGGCACTCAACCAAAAGAGCAGCAGGGTAAAACGGAGAGCAAGCGGGACACGCTGGACCTTTGAGCCCTTTGATGAAGCTACACTTTCTACAAAAGCACATTTTTACATTTTCACAAACACATTATGCAAATTAGTGAGAACAAAATGTCACGCAAACATACAAGGGACATGTTTAATTTATTTACACTAAGCCAGGTCGCTTGGTTCCTCTTGCGTCAGTCTAAATTAGTGTGTGTATTCAGTCCAGTTAAATAATATGGAGACAAAACCCTGCATCAGCCAGGCTTCCCTGCCTTGACTGTATCTCTCAAACCCAGAGCCAAACCCTTAATGATGTTCAGCACAGAAATCCAGATCCCCTTGCATTATCAAGCTTTTGTTTTGGAACCTTATCAAGAAGAGCAAAACTCGCCCTTTGGGGGGAAGAAAAGCACATCTGCTTTTTCTTCTATAGGTAGCTTTAGTACTTGGCAGTGGATGGTGTATTATGATAACAGTTTTGGGGTGAACGCAGCAGACATTCCTCAGTCTGATGGCTCATCTCCACTGGGCCCAGAGCTGTCTCCTCTGTAATGCTTCTCTGTTCTTAACCAGCTCGCCATTTTCACCATGGAACTCTGCAGGGGTGTTACCATCTTTGGAATGCCCCTGAGGTGCATCCTGATCACTCCTGTACACATTCACTGTACAGGTCTTACGGTGTGAAGTGCACCTGTCTGTGTAGGTGAGTCATGCAACAGAGGAGGATTATGAGCTACCTGTCAGACAAGAGCTGCTGAGAAGATGGGTGTGGTCCTGCACTCCTCTCCCCTCCCCCATCATGTGCCGTAACCAAACCAACCATCTGTTGCACTCAGAATCTGCTTTTCCTAACTGTCCAGGCTTCTCCCCCAATGCCTCAGACACATCCACTTGGAATTATGCAGTGCCTGTGACCCTTCCAATTAAATGCCTTGTCTAACGTTGTTTTTCCCTAAGTTTTGCAAATCCAGTATTATAAAGATTTCAAGTTGATTACAATTGAAACCTCACTTGTGCAGTCACACGGTGACAGCTTATCTATCTGTATGCAAATATTTGCTGTAACTGCTGTAATGAAAATCGCGGGACAGCCATCAGTTTGGGTCCCCAGGCAGCCGTAGCATGACAGTCAAAGCAGAACCCGTGATTTACCGCGCTCCGTCGACTCCGCCACTCAATATGCATCAGAGACCAAACCCAACACTCAGTTTCACCGAATTAACCAGCCCTGATCAATTCCTCAGAGCGAAAGCCCAGATATTGAGTTATTCTGGCAGAAAAAAAAAATTAAGGTGGGGAACAAAAAGACAGGCACCGGGTCCGCCAGCATTGAAGCTCAATGAGTTCACGTGGGGCCATGATCTCGCGCCTCGCAGGTTGTCAGGGTTCGATCTCCAGTCAGGCCGTAGCTAGAAGAGCATCAATATCCCAACAGGGGAGCTCGCACAGACAAGACTCATCCATCTTTTCTGCTTTCTGTAGTTCTTCATCAGACTGTCAGTGGGAACAGCCAATGCTGTGTCATATAGGACCCAGAGAAAAAAGGGGATGGCAGTCGGCCTTGCTATATGTGAGGCCACTTTAAAAATGCAGGAACTGATGTCATATTTAAGTGCCAGCTATGACTAGACCATTATACACAGGAGAGGCTTATCATACAGCAGCAAACCCATATTCAATCAACAAATTTCATGCATGCCTTCATGAAAGGCTTCAATCAGCCTTCATCATCCCACCACATATATTTCCAAGCAACAGCTGGGTTGCTCAAACCAAAGCAGCTAGCAACGTGTCCGGATGCTTGTTTGCTGAAATGGCGTTCTTTCCAAAAACCCAGTCAATATCACCAGCTGATGCTGCCTTTCCTGACTGCACCTGTCCTCACAAATCAACAAGCAAGTTCAGCAGTCAGCCTTGGTCATCCCCCCTGCAGGCTGTGGCTGAGCCCTCTTGTTCCTGGGTCTGTGTCCTTTTACCCCCCAGTCACAGCTTCATAGTGACATGGTCATGAGCAGTCTCAAACTCACCAGTCTTCTCAGCTTTGGGCTTCAGGGTTTCCCGGCCAGGCAGACACGGACACGGGCCCTCACACTTCTGGTGGATGGTCTTCCCAGAGGTGCACGCCTGGAACTCCAGCTTACACTGCAGAGAGACACCAGGAGACATTGACTTGAAGCCATTCTGTGGCAGCAGTCTGAGAATTCTCATTCCTAGAGCTGAAGAATACCATTTATAAGCAAAAGCATGCAGCACTAAGTTTTTGGTCCATGTCTGCTAGAGGTGAGATCCTATATTTGTTTTTATGCATGATCACACACAACATACATGGCAAAGTGAGCACTGGCTACAACATGATTCCTGCAAATGCTGAGAGAACATCCATCCATCCATTATCCTAACCGCATATTCCTGGTTGCAGGGAACCTGAGCCCATCCCAGGAGGCACAGGGCAGGGGACACCCAGGGCGGGGCGCCAACCCACCACAGGGCACACACACTACAGGCAATTTGGACACACCAACCAACCTAAGCTGTATGTCTTTGGACTGTGGGAGGAAACTGGAGCACCCAGAGAAAACCCACCAAGCACATGGAGAATATGCAAACTTCACGCACATAGACCCAAGGTGGGAACTGAACCCCAGGCCCAGAGGTGTGCGGCGACAGTGCTAACCACCACGCCACCGTGCCGCCTACTGCTGAGAGAACATACAACACAAAAAACTGTGCATGAATGACAAATTACTATGTAATATTACAATATCAAAATGTAATTTTCTAATTAGAGCTCACCTAACACAGCATTGAGTTTGATTTTAAGTACTGTTTGCGTTAAGATACTAAACACATATTTCCGATTTCCTTCCTTCTCTTACAGGGTGAAATACTTCTAATATGCTTTGTGTTACTGGTAGAAATATGATACTTCATAACAGATTCTTGACGAGGTTGTGTTCCAAATCCTTGTGCCAGGGTGGGAGAGAAAGATGGGTTTCTAATATCCCGCCATAATCCTAGAAGAAGCTCGTCCAACCCACTCCACGTCCAGCTGAACTGCAGGCCCACTGCTTTGATGTAGTGAACTTTACACGTTCCATCTGAGATTCACCAGTCCATTGTCACAGTTCCTAGATAGCAATATTAACACCTCCCAGCAAAAACTGTTTACTAACGCACAACAGCTCCACTTCAAACACTGAATTACCTGACCACGCATGTCTCTGAATTTGCTCTCGCAAATTCAATTTGTTCTCCCTATAATCCAGGAAAGAAAACACACATTGCAACTTCTTGCAAAATGAAACAAAAACTTCACAATATGTACTTATATTTCTTAAATCCTTTTTGAAATCCTGGAAACGCCAGCGGCACCAGAACATTCTTCATGCCTCTCTAAACAGTAATTTGGATGCAGGAAGCAAAGAACTGAAAATTAAAATAAAGCATGGAAGTAATTAAAATTTGGGAAATTAACCACTGGAGGCATATATAATAGCAGAGTGAATAAATGAACATAATAAACAATTGCCGGAATGTCAGTTTGCCAACAGGAGGCTTGTAGGCTGAAACCCAGACTTCTGTGAAATAGGTAGACCTCCAAGAACCAAAGAGTGTCAACACTGCATCCCCAGCTGAACTTCACATCTGCACAGTGAGAGATGCTCAGAGTAAACATCACATTGTGGTTAAACAGACTTGATTAAAACCCTATAAATGCCAACTGTATTGTATTTGCTACATGAGTTTCTGGGACTTCAGTTTTTTTTACTGTCAAAAGGTCCAAAACACTTAAATTTCAAAATATTAGATTGTTCTAGCTAGCTATATCAGGCTTTACAGGGTTAAGTCATTGAGTGATTGTGTGACACTAAAGCAAAGCACTGGAGGTCATACTAGCCTTTATAAATTTTAATATTTAACTACTGCCTATGTATCACAATCTGGTGTCACTATACATGGTAACAAGCATCAAAATTACTCTTGAACAACACACTTCAAACACTTCAAAACCGCCCAAAAAGTCCACCGCCACAAGCTTCCCAGGTGTGACGTTTGATGCATTAATGTTTCCTGCCACATCTTCCTGCATTCATCTTTAAGATGAGCCCTGTCACAAAGTCTGGAAACTAATCTACCAGGTGTTTTTGTGAATCTGCTGTCGCGATCTAAGCAAACGTGACACTTAAATTAAATAGAACAGGTGTTCTCACGCTGCCATGCTGGCCCATCAAGAGCACAGAGGCCTCATTCCTAGTCTGGCCTGTGGGAAGTTTTTGGGTGAGATAATTTGATTCTGAGACCCTTTAATACAGGCAACGGTCGTGACTCAGGCTCCGAGACTCTGCAGCACAGAGATGGGCCTTCGTTTTCATGCATGGGCTGCCATAAAGGCATGACGCACAAAGCCAAACTCCACCCCCGACCTGCGTACGTGTTCACCTTCGCGTCGATCTGTGGAAATAAACAGGCAGTGTTAGGGTCTGGTTTTCTCAACGTCTCCCAATTACAACGTCGCCACGCAGAACAACAATAACCAGTCACTGTTATGTTCAGGCAGGAAGGCTCAGTGCGGGGTTGGGGAAGGAGCGCCATGCATCGGGGCTGCGTTCAGACCTGCAGTTCATGGTGGTAAATTACTGCACAGCTCATTAGCACATCACAACACTTTTCCCTTAAATTGCACCAAAAGTAAAAGAAATTTGATCTGGTAACTGGCATATAAAAGCGAGTCTGCTTTGCATGCATATGTAAAGATCTGCGCATCAAACATTCACAAAAATGTGCATACCATGCACACATGCACACAGAACACCACTCTCCCCACAGAGAAAGACACCAGGAATGCTTACTTCAGACTCTGTAATATGTCACTTTGTTCAAACCCTGATTATACACAGACCTTGTGCTCTGGAGGGGCAAGCAGGCTACATGCTGATTAATAATGTCTGGGCTCTGACAGGTGCCTCGCCAACACTGCAGACTGTTTCCCTGCTGATCGATGCATCTTGCCTGCCATAATATCAAAAAGACGTGGCCTTGTCCGTAATGACAAGGGCGCATCATCCGAACATCATCCGTGGTCCTCGCCCACACAATTTCCACTCTCACTGAAGGATGTCACACATGCAATTTAGCAGCCCTTCTATTTGAAGTAACAGTAATCATTTCCTTATTCGTTTATTTTCAGATCTGTTGATTTATACAGATGACCATCGATCACAGCCTCTATTGCAACAACAAAACACTTGATGCTTTGTTAAATCTACAAATGCCACAGAATTATGTTTGCATCACTAGGAAGGCAAGAAGGTCAACACATGTGAACTTGGTTCTATGTCGATGTGATAAACACACCTTTAACTAGATGTGCTAGCTAAGGATTCTGACACGTGACTGTTATTTTGTATTCAGCTTATTCTTACTATATTACTATAATTACCACTGTTGTCTTTGAGAGAGAACCATTAAAACTGATAAAATGCAACAGGCTGAATGCTTCCTGTTATTCATTACTGAAGGTTCTCAATGACCAGTATTCAATAAATGCATTATAGAATCTGGGAAAGGACAGAAAATTATTTTTTTTAATTTACTGTAGCTAAAAGGTTAAATGATTAAACAGTGCTTTAACATGACTAGTATTTGAAAGCTTTGGTACCTGCTAGTAGCACAGTGCCAACACGTAGGTAGCTAGTAGGAAAAAGTAAACATTTTAATATAGCTACAATGTCTGCTCTGACAAAGGAACAATTCCTAGGCAATAATAGCTTTTTTGAAGTCATCTCAGGTCAGAAAATGTCTGACAGGGTCATCTGCAGAAGAGTGTCTTAGAAAAAGGTACTTATTCCTTTAAGCCTGCATGTAGTTGTGGCTTTCCCATTACATACCAGCACTGACATAGGCACGCGTACACAAGCGTGAACGATCCAACTCTGGGCCCCTCCAATGCTCCCCGCTCACGTGCTCGTTCTCGGGTCGCAGCTGTCTGGGGGCGGCTCGCGTGGCAGAGCACGTGGGCGGGCGTGGGGCCCCGGCTCGCGTGGCAGAGTGCGTGGGCGGGCGCCGGGCCCTGGCTCTGTCCTGCTCGCAGACGCGCGGCTCGGAACACAAACTTCCTGCAGCACAAGGGCGTGTACCCGTCAGGCATCCTGCTGGGTTCGTTCTGCTTCGGGGGACGTTGCCGTGGAAACCACAACTTCAGTATGGTGCCACAATGGAGCGGCTTTGCTCAGCGGGAGGGAAACAGCCAAATTTTCTACCACTTTGTTACCTACTGGAATGTTCAAATTCATTTTCTTTTGTTTTATGTGCGGTAATGTTTTTGTTTGTAAAGCCAAATGACACCAATGCACATTATTGCCTTTTTTATGACAACTGAGACTTTACTGCTTTTATACATTTGAAACTTACCACCAGTTAAATAGGCTCAGCTGCTCTGAAGAAAAACAAAGATGTGGTTCTGTTTCTCCTATATCATTTTTCCATGTAGTTTATTATTCCCCCTTTATTTCTTCTCCTTCGTTGTATCTCACATACATTGAATAAATCCAACTGAAATTTGGTCTCAAATAAGATTTGTGTTTTTGGGTACTTGTAAAGGTAAATTAAAACAAACCCAAGGCAGTTTTCCTGCTAACACTTGTCTAATTTATATCCCAGCAGGTGCTCAGGATCTTGCGTTGCTGAACTTCTCAGGAGGGGTAAATGAGCCACTCTCACAGCCACAGTGCTTTGTGACAGTCAAGGTATTACCATTTGTCTCAACCTGCTTCTGACTGTACACCTCAACCCAAATAAATGCAGGTTATATATTCAAATTAAACCCACTGCCAGTGTTCTGAAGACGGTGTTGAAGTCTGCTCCAGTAATGACAAAAACAGCTGCACGTTTCCCAGTTATAATCAGTATAATTGTTTTCTTTCTATGGTTTCAGTCACATCTCATTTTTTTTAAGTATGAAAATGTGGCTCAAGATTTCAGGACCACCAAGCATAAAAGATGGTACTCTTAACATTTGCTTTTTCAAAACTTTGTACACTTACACTGGTAAAAAAAAAAATATTTCCCAAGCACAATACAGACTGCGTTATGCTCAAAGTAAGATAACATTTGTGTGAGTACTCTGATGTCTGAACCGCGTGGCATCACACCTTTCCAAAGGCCCAGGATTTACACTGGTACATTAGTGTGACATTTGTAGGCAGTGGACGAGTGGGGGTTTGGCATGAAGACATCTGGCTCAGGGGAAACGTACTGATGGGGACTGACACAGCAATTCACATCACTTACTTGGACGAGACGGGCAGCTCCGTGAGACTGATTTTAAAACCAGCTAACAACACAAGCCCAGGTGGGCCCATTGATTTTCCAAATCCAAGCAGGCCTTTCATTAGTAATTTCTACCACACAGAGGTGCATTGGGGTGGAGGACTTATTGAAAATGCATTTAGCTGCAGGAGTTTGTAATTTTCTCAGATGCCAGGAAGCGAGGGTGTGATGGACTCCACAGTTGCCTGAGCCACGGGTCTGGGAGTGGACTCACGCACTGGACCAGACAGACACCTCCGCACCACACAAACCCTTCTGACAGATGTGTGTCCTGTACCTCCTCCACAGTGAGGCCAGCAAAACCCAACATTTGGAGGATGTTTCCTTCCTTCGAAGATGCACTCTCACCTTAGAGGAATAGGTGTGCCCGTCCGAGCCGCACACCGGACTTGGGCGCAGTACCGGACACGGGAGACACTTCCCATGAGCAGCTACTCCCATCCAGCGCTTGTGGACCATACCTCCCCGGACAGGTGCAGCACTGGACAGGAGACACAGAGAGAAAGAGGGATCTTTAGCGTCCATGTAAGAACAAGATAATATTAAATACCAGAGCTAACTAAGTACTACAGTACAGAATTGGGCCCTGCCACATCGTATAGAGAGGCCAGGACATGTATGCAGCTGGATGTACCAACTGGAGACATGCCTGCATGGTAAAACACACAGACACATAGGAACACATCAATTTAAGTGAAAAGACAACAACAATGGATGGCTGGGGTCATTAAAAATTTTATAAAAAATGGCAAAATAACATCATTACAAACAGCACTGTTTTAACTCTGGGCCGCACAGACACCAAGTTCATTGCACAGCACATGGTATGGATTATAACCACTCTGGGGACAAACTCAATATGTAAGATGACACAGACTGAGAAGAGATGCCTTAACACTGCAACCCAAACACTACAGCTGGCTATGCTGAAGACGAGGTTAGTCCTGTACTCAGAGATCAGCTTTTCTTACTGCTGATCTCACCAACAGCAACTCAACGGAGAACAAGACGAGGCCTGTAAATCCAAACTGTATATTATTGTCTAAGCTGTAACTGTAGATGTTATATATCTGGGACAAACCTACAGGCTGACCTTGTTATTAAAGTTTTCTGACTTGATGTACATTTGATTGCAATTTTATCTACAAAATTATATATCCATGAAATAATTTTACATAAAACATTTACCATGTAAGTAATAAAAATAAAGTACAAATTTTTTGGTGGGTTAAACAGATTACGTTTCAGTACACATCAGTTCATTAACCAGCAGTTTTAATGTTAGCTGTTAAAGTCAGTTTGGCAGAAACTTCCACATTTCTTTTTGTCTATAAATGGGAAAACTGCAAAAGCCCACACCTCTCAACCATAAAGCTCCTTTGTTCCCACAGTAATATAGGTCGAAACCAGAACAAGCCAAAAAGTTTTGGTACTAAAATAACACAATGGGACTCAAAGTCAAGCAAAGTGGCCTCGAGTATTCCCACAGGGGACATACATCCATCCTGGTTGAGACGAGTGAAATATAAGGGGAAAATAATAAGGACTTCCAATGTACTCATTAAGTCAACATGGAAGTCCCACTGCACTTGTACACCATTCGGGAAATGTACTGTGTGCCAACACAACGCCTAAAATGGAGAGAGGAATCCGTCACAGCTTGCTTAACATTACAGTGTGACAGACAACACAGGAACTTTGGACAAACCTGAAGAAATTCGTTTCAACTTCGAGAGTGATATGCAACTCAACAAGGAAGAGCAAGCCTTTGTGGGACTGGATCTGATACCATTTGGGAGATTCATATATCAACAATACAAACATTAACAGTCATACTCTCCCACAGCAGGGTAAATCTGTGGCAAATTCAAGTAGAAGAAACATGCGTGCACATCATTTAACCTCCTTTTAAGTAATGTTCACATACCTCATTTAACACTATGTAATAAAACTGGAAAATCAATTTTAAAATACTGTGAATCCCAAATGGAGAAAACTCAAGCGAAGTTAAGAATGTGGGGGACAGGCGTCAGTGCAGGATGGAAGACTTAGAAGGATACTGACTCGTTTTTGGCTCAACTAGATGTGCAGATGAAAACTAAAATCATGGGGTAATGTCCCAACAAGAAGAGGCCCTTCAGGGGTCAATGTCAAAATGCAGCAGTAAGTTAGAGGTTATTTTCAGTTAGCACCCCTACCCACTTTGTTGAAATTTAGTTCATGGATAGGTCGTATTTGTCTCAATGAGGTGGACTTAAGCAACAGTGAAGTACAACAACATACAGTTCTGGGAAAACCAGTCAGTAGCCTCACATGTGAACACACTTACTGCACAAAGATGTGTACAACCAGTAAGGAGGACAAGGGTTCTGTTTAAATGTAAAATTGAACTGACCAAAGTGTTATTGGGAACACTTCGGTTTAGCAACAGGGTAAGGTCAAGGCAAATGCATGGTCATTGTGGTCCTGCAAATGCATGGTCATTGTGGTCATACCCATGCAAGTAGACTACATCTAATGTTCATTGGGAGCAAGACAAACAGGGAGCTGTACTGACTTTACAGTCAGGCAGCTTGTTCAGGCATCGTCTCCATGGTGATCTTGTTTTTGGACGACAGATGCACATTGGCCGCTCCCGTCCTGCACACTTCACTGTCGTGCAGCACTGCCTGAAAAGTTTGGTCACACAGGACCCGCGGGGGGAGGCGGGGCACAGGAAAGGGGGGAATGTCTTCTCGGGAGACAGCTGTACCTCCCATGTGCACTTTCCTTCCCTTCTCCTTCTCTCCCTTTGTCTCTCTTTAATCAAAGCAAAATAAATCTAATCATCTTTATAAACGACAATTTTTAAGGAATATTCTTTCAGTATTTTCTACTGAAGAAGGCCTACTCTGTATAATATACTGGCATCTGCAAGCTAATATGGCCATATTTAATTTTGACCATGAGCACCCCGTATATTCAATAGTAAATATTCACTTAATTTTTGTATTGTAAAACAATTTTGAAATGGGTGCAAATTTATCTTTTACTTCTTTACTTGTGACACTCCTTTAAAAATTTAAATACAAAAATAATAGTTTTTTTTCTAACTGTACTAAATAAAAAAAATACTAAAAACTTCACAGTTAGATAATCTTATCCACAAACTAATTTCCGTCTGGTTTAATATCTCTGCTTTGGTAACACAACTGTCAAGGCAAATCTGACATTACTGGTCTGGTGGAAGTGTCTATGTGGTAGGCATGGTGGAAATCGCTATGTGGTAGGCATGGTGGAAATCGCTATGTGGTAGGCATGGTGGAAATCGCTATGTGGTAGGCATGGTCTATGCGGAAGGCATGGTGGCCCTGTCTATTGAACTTATAAAGACGCATTGTTATGTTAAGATAGTATTATGTATTACAATTTTGTACTACTGAGTGTATTTTTTTTTACTATTATCATAAGCGTATATACAATTGTTTAAGTTAATAAGCATTATACAGGATCTGTTAAGACCGCATTAATTAAATGTAAGAGAGTGGAATTAACTTAAAACGGAGACTCTGAGGTCATCTCGCTTCTTGTGCATGGGCAGTGTTAATACCAATATTTGAAAACCCATTACCTCTACAAGCCTTGCAAAGGATTTTCTTCAGAAATTAATGCATTTAAATTAATGACACTTCATTCTCCAGAGGCAGCAGCACTTTAAAGACATTTTACATTAAAATAGGAAGTCACGGCAGCGGAGAGCCAAAGGCATCTGAGACGTTGTCTGTGGACAGTTAAATTCCCAAGTTTGAGCTGCGGAGAAAAAAAAAATCCTTCCAAGCTTGTGGCACAATTAATTTTATCTTTTGAACCAGTGTGTAAGAAGACTTATAGTGATGCCTCTGATGTAAAGACTGGTGAACAGTGGTAGGAAGAAAGAGGACTGGTTGAAAGACACCACAACAGCCCTGGAACTAAGAAAGAATCAACCACAGGACAGGTGAGTTGTTTCAGAAGGAGCAGGTAAATGGGCTGACTGCACAGGGAAACATGAAGTGAGCAGACACAATTGCAATGATGCAACAGCAAAAGGAGGAGCACATAGGCAAGGAGAGGAGGGCTTTCATGGAGAAGATGGTGAGAAGAAGAGGCGACATCTCGCACAGACTGGCCCCGGCGTCTCTGGATCGTGCGTAACACACGACTCGATGAACGCTGTGCCGGAGCTGCCGTGCATTGCCATTCTAACCCATCAAACTCAAAGTGGCAGAGACAAATTTAGCTCCTTCCCCCTGTCGCTCACGGCCGCTGACAGAACCCCGCATCTGCAATCAGCAAGTCATTAGACAGGAACGTCCTCACTCACTAGACAAATAATGAAGGAAGAACTGCACTTGCTACTGATGACAGAGATTGAGAAAACTGAATTGCGAGTAAATGCCCCCCTCCCCCTCCATTACAATTAAAATGCTTAAGTGAAATATAACTTTTTTTCCCACTGCTTTTGTAATGTATGTTACTTTAATCATAACTTGCTTTAAAGTGCTTTTAAAAACTGTAATTAATAAAACTAAAATCTGAAACAAACCTAATTTCTGTAAGACAAACAAAAGCCAGTGCTCCAAGCACCTGCACAGCATCAAACATTCCAACAACCCTGAAGTGTGCTGCATCTTAAAGATCAGATTACTAATACAATGCATCACTGAAGAAAAGATGGGAAGTGATATAAGTGTTTTGATTTCTAATATCATAATGGCTACATCTATATCTCCTGATACCAGACTGATAGAACACGGGGAACGTGAGTCTAATCATAAATGAGTCCTGAAGCCAAGTGGGGAAAGAGGTATGAACCATTACAGTCACTGAACCTAAGAGCACAAACAAAATGTAGGTAAGGCAAGTAATAAGTAACCCGTGTTCTGCACGGTCACTGTTGTGAGTTTTTTTGGCCCAATGAGAAATGAATCCGTGACACCGTTTTCTTTACACACCAGTTACAGCCATCACAAAACAGTTGACCTGATATGGAAGGTGGCATGATGTTACAGTGTGGCTGTTTTAATACTGCATCCTTTCTGCCCATACCTATGTGGCTGCTGTCTGTGGCTGGTGCAGACGGCTGTCTGGTAGTCGTGGGTGACGCACACCTTGTGGGGGGGGCAGTGGACCTTCATGCAGGGATCTTTGGTAGCGTCCAAACCTGCAGAGAAAGACAGAACAGAAAGAGATGGTAATGTTCATGCTTATCTATCTTCATCTTGATCTGGAGGACTGCAGTGAAGGCACAACCCATTCAGGCTGGTCCTCAAAGCCCAACGCGTCTAGTACACCTGTACTAGTAACAACTTATGTGCTTTAGAGATGCTTTTAACTTTTTGCTGTTTTCTTCACTTTTCAGCTTTGTGCTTAAATTACATTTACATGTATTAATTTAGCAGAGCATGTTTACCCAAAGCACCTTACCACATTTTCAAACATGTTACAGCGATATTGGTTCTCTGCATTTAAACCACCCCCCTGGGGGGGGGGGGGCAGGGGGCAGCCACATTTTGTGCCCAGGGAGCTAGTGTTTGAGTGTCTTGCTCAAGGAAATACTGGGAGACTTCTGCATCCCAAGATGTTGTTCTACCCACTGAGTCACAAGGCTGCTATATTACCCTGCCTGTCTGGAAGCCCCACCTCCCTACAAAATAAACTGCACAGTTATTGAGATTAGGGAAAAAGGGAGAAGTAAGGGCACATTGGAATCATTGTATACGGAGGTTTGGAGGGATGTAATTTTTGACTAGATTAAATTATTGGATTATATTTGGATTACAATCCTGGTATTGCTCTGATGCATAATTTTGGTTTACTCTTTTTATCCCTTGTTACGTATGTCTGTTCAAGTTTACTTTTGACTTGTTCAAACTGACTTGTGTTACAATGATAATGTTACATTATAATCAGTGCTTACTTGACTCTGTCCCTGTAGGCTCACCATGCCTGTAAAATGACTTGACATAACCTTTGAGGCTACTTAACCCTGAAGCTTTTGAAGCAAATCCTCTCGACTGCTTCAACGTCATGCACATAGTGACATTAGAGTTAACGCTGCACCAAAACGTTTGACACACTGCACTCAGCTACGCCAAAAACCTGATCAGAGCGCCATGCACCATCCCAATTTATAGAAGAAGTCAGAGGGGAATGAAACACGGCATCTTACCCCGAAGGGACATACTGATAAAACACTCCTGTTCAATCAGACGCTGGAGAAAACAAAGGAACAGACAAAAAACAAGCCCTTCATCAAAGTCTTCTGCTCATTCTCACCCACACAACGCTCTGAAGAGTAATTGCCTTTCCTCCAAGCAGAAAGAGCCTCTGTCCCTACTGCAATAATGTGGAGATGCGAAGAAAGATGATGTCAGCAAAGGGCCGTCCTCACATTTGCAGCTTTTTGAGTTTTATTACACATCGTTTTTTTTTCCTTTTTCTTTTACCCCCTTCGTGCCAGGAAGGCATTGTGTAGAAACTGAGCTGACGTGATTTAGCAGCGAGTTTCCTGGAGCGTCCCCTTCACAGCGGAACCATACATTACTACCAGCATAAAGGCTGCTGACTTTCACATAAAAATCACCTCCACTAGCCTTCAGCAACATGCCACTGTCATGTCCACATCAAAGCAGGCCCTGTTGGACACAAATATACCGTCTTCCACACGTGGCATTCATCAGCCAGAGAGGACTCGCATCTTTACAGTGGAAGGAGTGAGGATGATCTCTCCTCTTCTCTCCACTGAGGGGTGAGGGTAACCTCTACTCATTTCTCCATGGAGGAGTGAGGGTGACCTCTCCTCTTCTCTCCACAGAGGAGTGAGGGTGACCTCTCCTCATCTCTCCACGGAGGAGTGAGGGTGACCTCTCCTCTTCTCTCCATAGAGGAGGGAGTGCATCTCTGTGGGCCTCATGAGGGCAAGCCACAGTGGGCTGCACTCAGCTAGCAAACACATCAGTCTCACAGCAAAGCATGATGGTCACCTCACCACACTACAAATTGGGGAATAATGGTAAACGATGTCACACCACAATCAGCTGAAGGTTCCTTGATTAAAGTCATCTCAGCAGACTGTCACTTGTCTTTGTAATTACAAAGGGAGTGCCAGCTTGCCCCATGATAATGGGACAGAAATTGCATAGCTCACCAGAGCGGTGGTTATTCAGATGTGAGACCTCAGGTTTCACAATTTAGCAGAATCCAGGGCACACAGTACCACGATTTTGGAGGTGAGAGATTAACACTTATGTAATGAGTCCACCAAATGTTTCAAAAGGCTTGTAGCACTGAATGCCCTTGCCTGCAGCAACAGCCAATTGAGCCCAAGAGAAATTCCCAGTCCTTGGTTTTAGAACACTTGGCATTTGCTTTTCTCATAGATATAAAAGCCAGGCTTGAAACCCCAGGTCACTACATAGTCTGATGTAAACACAACTCACGCCCACGGGTCTTCTGGGAAATGTAGGCTGACAAGGGTTATCAGCACTCACATTTCCACTGGCATCTTTATTCGTTGTATAATGGGCCTTGATATCTGACTTCCATCCATTTTTTTTTTTTTAAATCACAAGCTTTGCTGAAAAGGTTCTGCATGCATACTCAGCTCAGAGCTACTGCCCTAAACCAGAGGAATAAAATGTGATGACTGTGATCAAAAAACAGTCTGTTAGAAATGAAAGAATCTTCAAACGTAGGTGATCAGACAGAACAGCAGATCTTATTAGTACACTTATTTAACTTCAGATGTTAGGCTGTGACCTGCTAATTAGTGACCGGGTACAGACTAAATATTTCACTGCACACTCCAGACACCACATCAAAACCATAGCGCAAAACGAACCATATCTCCACCTGTACAGTTATAAGGTTATTTCTTAATCTGTGCCTGTAGTTTTGCAAATGGCAGCCAGGTGGCAGAAGATATGGTTACAGTATTTCATATATAGCCATGTTAGTAGAAAGGTAGTTTTGATGTCTAGGGAACAAGGAGAAGCTCACATTTGAACTTTCACTTGAACAAAAGGTGACATGGGGTTCGTCAAACTTTCTACTCTTCTTCAAACATGATTCAACAAGAAACACTATTGGCTGGTACATTATCAGAGCCCCTGGTCGTACTTCTCGCTGGTATATGACAAACTTGATACTTCCTCAAAAGAATGGTCTTCAGTGGTGCATTCATTTCAGTTTGCTATTTAACAACCCTGATAATTTTACTGATCCAGTTAATACCTCATATACCCTAACCTCCAGTAATCGCAACCAGCTGTCCCAAAAAACACACACACACCAATGGAATTCAGGGAAAGAGAAAAAAGAAAAACAACAACATCACCAACCACAGCTGACAAGATGTCTATATCTCAAATTCAACAAGATGAGAAGAACGTGTCCGGGCACCAGCACTCTAGAATCCACAAGAATGTGCAGTGCTTTAGTGCATTCGGATGTACTGCATAGACAGGAGACTCAACAACATCACGCAGTGTAGATCAGAGCAGCTAGCAGACTCCTCCAGACAGCCGCCTGGAAATTGGAAAAGACAGGAAAACAATTGTATTGGAACCGATCTGTCCATTCCCATACAGCGCCCTTATATCTTCCCTCTGTGTTGGAAAGCTTCATTCTCCTCTCAGTAAAAGAGCGATATCAGACCCACAGATGCAGTTTTTTTTCCCAGGATGACAGCATTCAACAGTGATGAAACACATGAGGCTACAAAGGGGAACCTTGATTGGCTTCAAAAAACCTCCCTGATTCATGCATTTCCCTTCACTGATTATAAACTCAGGCTAAGGTCTAAACAGCTGATTCAACTGCACGTCACACTAGGTGCAGCACTGCGAGCAAGAATAAATAAATCTTTTTAAAATGGTGCACAGCTGGTTCAGATTCAGCTTATATACTGGTGAGATCTGGGGAGCTGAAAATGACATAGTTTATAATAATTATTCTCTTCCAACACATGCGAAGGATGTAGCCTGCAACGTAATGGATTAGACTGAGTATGATTTCCATTCCAGGCGTCTGCGATACCCAAGAATTCTGAATCCGGTCTTTCCTGGTAGCCTCCACTCTGTCCTTAAAGACACACCAAACCAAAATCCAATTACAGTTTGGGGTCCGGCATCTAATACAGGAATGCACTGCCTGTCATGCATTTCAATCCAGAGGACTGGGATAGATTTAATGAAAGTGTTTAAAACACCAAAGCAGTTTCCTCCACAGTAATGTCATATGCAAAAGGCTTGGGATATATACCAGAGTAAAACTCCAGTGACTTGCACGGTTACCCTGTAAAATAAAAAAAGAGTTTAGTGTTTGGAAACAGTTGTTTTGGCTGCCAGTTCCTTGTTTAAGAAGTGGAACTATAACGTTGCAGTCCCTCAACCTGAACATCCTCAGCGACGTCCAGAGCCTCATAAATAGTGTAAATAATCTATGCGGTAAGCTTCAGAAATGTTTTAAAAGGCTTCTGCGAAGCAAACAAACACTAAAAATAATGAGTGTCTGTTCAGGTCTGCTGAATTGTAGTAAACCAAAGTACAAACAACATCGTTACCAAAGAGGCAAGATCCTTGCTGACTTGTTCACTTGGAAGATCATTACGGGAGGTGCTCCCTGAACAGAAAGCACAGGGAGAAGGGATAATGGGCAGGAGGTTCAGAAAGGAGTAAAGACAAAGAAGGAGAAGTTAAAGCAGACGTCCCTGATGCCACTCCCTGAGGGTCCAGATAACACCATGAGTGGGCTCCTAAGGTACGGATACTCACTCCCTGTCCCAGTTAATACTGTCTCGCCTGCGTGGCTTATACAGCATTACAGCAGGTCGCCGTGTGATTAGATCCCATGGGTCAGGCTAGCAACAGTCACAGTGCGTTTGTGTGGCACCTTGGATTTTGACTTACGAATGTCGTGCTCAATAGGAAAGCATTAATGCCCTCATCAGCTAAAAGGAGACATTACTCAAATGCAGCAAAATACAGTGCGAAGGCTCCAGTGTCATGTAAAATGACTGGACACTGTACTGAAAACAGGACAACCAGAGAAAGCCTGCTGCAGGTCAATATGTGATGTCACAGCTGCACTGGAACTGGACTCCCTTCTCTGCCTTGCCTTGTGCTGGCTTCATGTGAGGTTGCAGAATCTCTGTATGTCCAGCCTACTAATCCATTATAATTCTCCTCTCCTGCTCAAGGAGAATGAAACCCCCAGCCCAAAAAGCACCTCCCTCTGCCCTTTGCTCCTGGTGTGACAAAGTGACGGCCCAGATAGCCAATCAGCAACCACAGAAGAATTTCTGCAGATCCTTATTGCGGGACTATAATGAATAATCAGCATATTCATTTCACACAAACTCAAGTCATTTATTTTGGAGGGCTGGTCTCGTTCATCAAACACCAGCAGTAGTGTCGCCATGGCAACTTCAAGACTGCGCAACTTCCAACGAGGCTGTTTGGAAGTTTCCTTTTTTTTTTGTTGCAAATCTAGAATAGAGCACGACAGAATAGGCAACCAAACGTGAGCGTCAGAAATTATCTACATGTAACCACGCCAAATTATAATTACATCTGTGCAGCAGACATTGTGTATTTGTACATCTCTGTGAACGAGATACGGCAAATAAGTGTTTGTGAGCGAGCGTGCAATGCTACATTTATGCAAATGTGCGCAGTATGAGTAAGCCTGCTTTTCTATTAGTATTTGAGTGTGAATGAGTGTCCCACACCATAGTTTTGTCCTAATTAAAGCCCGATCAATATGACTCGAGTGAACCGCGTTTCGGGTCCACGTAGCTGAGAGCGCATGAGCCATATGTTTGCTGTGTGTGTCCCACACAACCATTATCACATCCACCTACAGTATTTGGACCGCCTCAGGCCTAGGTGCGTGCTCCGTGAGCCCAATCAGGCACAGCGTCAGCTACCTGTTAATGATCGGCCGTAACGGGGCCTGCTAATGCATTAAAGCAGGTGCATAAAGCTGCCGCCTATGTTGATATCAGACATGTTGAGGAGAGATTGCTGTGCTCTTTTGTCTACAAACAGGAATCCAACTTTGGAACAGCCTGTTAACTGGTAGCTGGAGTACGACCCAGATCGATGTTCCCTTCCCTGCTACTCCTGTTATAAAACATGTACAGCTGAAAAGGGCAGCCAGTCCCCAGCCTAGAGCTGCCCGGACCCGACACTGCACCCTCACACATGCGCACCGTCCCAGACACACCATGCTTGTACCCATGCATTCCCGCCTTTGCACATGTACATAGACCACTCCACGGTCCACGGTGAAACCATTCGGGTGCTAACCTGGAAATTGAACTAATTAAATAAAATAAAATTTTAATTAAATTAAAAGTCTGAGCCCACGCGTTCAAATGTTCCCACATCCCACTTCGTGTTTCTTTTTTTTCCCCCCTTTTACAGTGCATGTTAAATGTCAGCTGAATAGAGCTTGCTGAAGACTTTCCCACAGCTGCCAGGCGACATCGCACTCTGTGCAAGCTCGTGGCTTCGGAAACGGCAAGAACAAATACGGCTGTCTCCCGCACGGGGAGAACATGAATGAGAAGTGTCACACAAGGGATGAGGGATAAATGCAGACCAAGGGCTTTTAGGGCAGCCGCACGGGGATGTGCCGTACCCGCTGAGGCCGCGGAGCTCTCCGAGGCACGCCGAATTCAAATATGCTGAGCCCTCATCTTCTGCTCCTGCTCTCTGTGTATAAACAGGTCTGTAAGTGGCTCTGAGTGGCGTTTGGGGGCGGTGGGAGGGGGTGAGAGGCGATGGGACACGGTGGTGATTTCCCTCAACTCGCCCCGCTTTTCTCAGTGCAACCCACAACCTGCTGCCAAAGGCACATCGTTTAAAACAATTTAGCAGGCCCATGAAAATGTTAGAATGTTAGTTGATGATAAACGAAGGTTGAGCAAAGATAAAAGTAAGGAGTGAGAGGAAGGAGTCATGCAGCACCAACAGCACAGCTACAATAGCATTAATACGGCTACATCATTAGTACCATTTTCATCAGCAAGCAGTGAGGCACTGCTGGGCTTATGTCCGTATGGACAACCCCCCCCCACCCCCCCATGACTCCCTCCCTGCTCTCCAGGCTGTTAATGATGTCTGCACTATATTTGGTCCTGTGAACAGGGATAAGAACGGCTGCAGAAAAGCAGAGGACGTGGTGTTGGCAGGGGGTTGGAGACGTCCAGCCTACGAGATAACGTAAAATAACATTACAACTCCGAGTTGAGGCAATCGTGCTTTCATACTCAGAGAAGCAAAAGTATAATACTTGCTCTGGCACGGCTTCAGGTGGTTGAGCTTCAACAGACCTTGAATGCTTAAAGTCATACTTCTGGCCAGAGTACTACAAGCGGCTCAGAACAAGGAGGAAACTGGTCAGTCCAAAACCAGTTAACAGCCACGAAATCATGATCTCAAAGCAGTAAAACACTGATCTGCTAGTTAGTTTTATGCTTTCTACCATCTGTTGACCTGCAGGATACCATATCGAATTTACTATCAGACCAATCGTTTTAGATCCCGCAGTGAACTACAACATGTTTACTGTTATGTAATGAGTGTAAACACTGACTCAAACATGGGACCTAGAACAGCACGTTGGACAACTTGATGGTCTACAGTAGATCAACATATTTTTCCTCAGTTCCCTAATCATGATGAAATATTGTAAAATATACCTCACAGACATCATGTAATTTAGTCATAGCCGCTCTTATCATCAGCTAACTGTATGAAAAGAGAGACACAGAACTGGTACAAACGTTTGTGTCTCATCTGTTAGTAACATCACGTAGCATATAAATTACAGTAAAACTTAAGCCAGTCTGTGAAGCGACTGGGACCCACAGGACATTTTGGAATGTTAGATCTAAAACATGAAAAAAGGAAGTAATAGAAGTCCCAATATCAGGACAGATCAGCATATATTGTGAGAAAACTGGAACACAGACAGTAGTTATGACACTGTATAATACAGTACCTATAAACATCTGTAAAAAATATGAGGGAAATAATATTTTCTAACTAGTAAATTTTTTTTTTCAATTCTGACATCTTAATGAAAAAAGAGTATTAGTAAAAACGTATTTTTTATAGATACACTGGTAGTTTTTTAGGTAAAAAGAACAATTACATTTTCTTTTCTTAACATTTACAAGGTTAAAATACAAACGAAGACACTTTTAAGCAGCCACATGTTACGAAATAACTGGAATATTCATAATTAAAAGTTTTAAATAGATATGTCTTTGAAGGTTACAAAATGGCTCTTAACAATAACAACCATTAGAAAATCAGTTTGAAGCTTTGCGCAATGAACACAGGTACTTATGTCAACGACCCATAAAATGATCTTGTTTTTAATGTACTGTTGCCTTAGTCTTTAATTAAACTTAATGCCAACATTCCTGAGGTTTTCATTACAAGGGACAAGTGTCTGGTACTGAAGCTGTTATGCTACCCCACCTTGGGTACTTACCTGTGAATCTATGATGCCTTTGCCACAGTTTTGCCCCCAGGCCTCCTTCCCCTGCGGAGGGGGGTGGGGGGTGGGGGCAGATGGATGCTGCTGTTCTGACAGATGCTCCTCTACACCACTGTGGTGTCACCACCCCTGCCAGTTCAAACCAAGCATCCGTTTGTCTCAAGACAACAGTTACAGCTGCTTGCCATTAACACCTGTGGATGTGCCAGTGATGCACAGGAATCGGCTGTTCATTTGTGAAATAAACACAATGATTTTGCTTCATCGGTAATGGATATATAAGTAAAGATAACACATCCCTGAGCCTTCTCACGAAATGTAAAGCACAGCCACTGAATATTCAGACTGCCAGGTTTGTCAGGCAAAGTACACTAAAATTACACTTAGATCCCAAAAGCAGTACCGCCGAATAAAAGCAACATTTCAGTACCCTTAAAAATGCCAGAGTAGCAAAGTACTGCAGTAAAGATAAGTAGTGGGCAAAGTTCCAGCCAGAACATTCTAGCTGAACATGTCTATAATGAAAGCCTTCACAATAGATGAATATACTATATGGACATACTGGCTAAATAGCAAAACGCCAGGCCTTAATGCTACAATACATCATAACTCTAGGCTCAAACCAGCACTCATCCATCCTTCCATCCATTACCCAGTTCTCTTACCCTGCAGGGCCAGGGCTGGACAGGATGCCAACCCAGTGCTAGGCTAAGGGCAATTTGCGGGTGTCCAATACTTCTAGCCAGTATGTTTCTCACAGCAACACACAAAAAGTCTTTAAAGTATATCATTACAATTTAACAACAGCTTTTTAGGAATTAAATTTCACAACCCAGTGTGGACAGCAACAATGCTGGAAAGATACATTTTATTTATCTTGCCTTGTCTGTCCCTGCCAAACAAGTTTGCAGAACACAGAGATGCTTAATTTAATTACAGCAAAAATTAAAATTTGTCAGTTGCTGTGCACTAATTATTACAATGTTATTTCTGTAATAAAATAAAGCTTCTACCTTGCTACAATTTACCTCAGCAGATTAAAGATGATTTTAGTGCTGTATTCCAGGCATATAATTAATTGCCCATCAAGCCTTCATTATAAGAGTAGATGAACAGGTTTGCTCCGGCGCACTTAAAAAATAATTACAGGCTACCATGGCTTTGGATTGATTTAATCTTAACTGTTTCCTCATTAATGCTTTTGTTTGGACCCATGCCAAAAAACCACAGAGTCCCTTGGAGAGAAGGTACCTGACACAAGTAGGCAAATGTTGTGATACTACAGCATGCAGGGAGCTGAGCTGCCACTCTGTGCAGGAGACGGACCATGGAACGTGCAGTTTGCTGGACACGGTCACTGCATTCTGTGTATTCATTCATCCTCAGCAGCCTACAATGTTTACAAAGGAACAGGCTGTGTATCTAATGCTTACACATTTGCAGTACCACAAACACATCTGTACTGGGCTTTTTTTTAATCTGTAGTAATGTTGACAGACATAGTAAAGTTAATAAGTCTGTCAAGGGGTTTATAAATCTTGAGAGAGCTTTACAGGTTTGTAAAGGAGGGCTTTCTAAATCCGTGCTGATAATCTAAATCAGTGAATTAGTAGTCAGTTCTAAATGCTTTGTCCAAGGTTTATAGATTCATTGCAAGGTTTAAGACCCATTTTAGGATCTTTTGTGCAGGTCAGCGCTTATGCTAAAAGTTTGTGACACTGAGCTTTTTTTGTTGTTTCTTTTATAGTGAGATTTATATACATCGGGACAGATGTTGAAGCCCATTTTGAGTTTGTAGATGCATACACAAATATTGTGATTAAAACTCACAACTAGATAAAGCAGGAACAGATGAAAGGTAAAAAACAAAAACAGCACTGTTTTCGGTTCCAATTTCACTGCAATTTAGATGTTTTTTTACTCATTTAATGCCAAATTATTGGTTTAATGAGATGAAACGGTAGAAGTAAACGGCTGATGTGACATCCATGACTCTCTAATGACTAGAAGTAACTGAAATAAAGGGTGACTATGACAGCTCTTTCTCTCTAATGACTGAAATAAAGGAGAAAGAGGGCGGATATGACAGCTCTTTCTTTCTATTAAGCAGACAACATGTAATTCTGAAAACAGTACCCTCTGCCAATGAAGCATTCACAGCACCGGGGGCACAGCATTGAAGTTCACATGACAAAATCACTGGGCATCACTCTTAAAATGCACAATGAAGTAACAAACAGAAGGATGGTATGGGGGGGGTGTGCATACGTTTCCCCATTAACAGCAAAAGCAGAGAGTATGGTGCTTTAATTGTCCAAGAAGGGTGCTGCCAGGCAGGGAGTGCAGGTACACCCAGCCCTTAACACCTCGTCATCGGCGGTGCCCCGTGCCCGTGTGTGCCAAGGATGGAGGTGAGGCAGCCGAGCGGCCTTCACGCGAGATGACCGAGGCAAAAGACGAGCATTAGCATCCTCATTAATGCGTCCCTTCATGCCTGGCTGGCCGCGATATTCAGCCATCTGCGGAGTTTGTCGGCACGGTAACCCGTGAGGTGTCAATCATGCAGTCACTCATTTGGTCAGAGGGAACAAAAAGTAGAGGACGCGCGGCTGGGGCAGGTGCGCGGCCGCGTACGTGCGTGAGCCTGTCTGCGCATTTAAACACGCGTGTTGGAGAGAACGCTGGGGAATTTGCGCACGTGTTTTGTCATGCATATTTTACATCAGCAATTAAAGCCCCATTCTTCAAAAACTAATTAGGTAGAGATTTTTCCCATTATATTTAAAATGCCGAGTGCTTTGGTGGCCAAATGAATGGCATCCTTTTCTCTAGGCATGATGCCCGACGCTGGCTAGCTTCTAAGCCTAACAGGAACTCATCCAGGTCTGTGAAATTATTGAAACTGGCAACAGCTGTATCCATCTGTATCCCATATTTATCTCTAAAACAGTTTAATATATCGTTCCGTCATCCACACTGAGGTTTATCTTCCCATTGTCATTGTTTTGAAGGTCAGGAGTGTTTTCCCAGCATCACAACCTCTCTCCGATTCTGTAAAACACAGTCAAAATGCCAAATTTTACTGCTCTTGGTTTTTTTGCCAAATCCATAAAATAATAGGCCATATTATAGCAATCCAAAAACTTCACAAGATTCAGCAAAAACCTGGTGGACAAAGGCCAGTAATGAATAAAGGAGGCCTCATCTGCAGCTGTAAGAAGATGAGACTGAGAAGAGTCATCACCCAAAGGCCACGTGGACATTCAGGAGGAGGTGGAGAAGAGGGCTACGTTAGTGGAAGAGAAGCAAAGGAGCAGACAATCGTGTTGTCAACGTTCTGGTACACATCAGCTTTTGGTACGTCAACTGTTCGTATTGGGCTGCAAAAGGCCCGTCTGTGTACGGTGTGGGTCCATGTGTGGGTCCATGTCATCAGGGCAGGTCACGAGGATATGCTTGACAGGAAGTGTCTCAGAGTCCCCGTCTCCATACGGAACCCTCTAGGGTGTCACATTTTTGCTTTCGTCCTTATTTACTTATTCTCTCAAGTGACATTAAAAATCAAGTCTTGCATAGGGACCAGCAGCTTGCCCAAGCGTCAGGACAGAAAAACTGAGCAAACTGATCTCAGCAAAAATTGAGGGTTTGCTGAGAGGTCTGCATGTTACACATCTGTAGGTTTCTCAGCAGAGGAGATGGAGGAAGCTGAAAATCACTGAAGGTTTAAAGATATGAAGCTGCTCACTGCGCAGTGCAAGATGAGATAATTTAGGACAGTGCCTCCCTCTCTCTCTCTCTCTCTCTGTCTCTGTCTGTCTCTCTATCTCTTTCTCTCTCTCTCTCTCTGTCTCTCTCTCACACACACACACACAAACACACACACACACACAACCTCACATAGCAAAAAAAACCTTATAGTACTTAGCAGATCTTGTTTTGAATTTCATGTTTGTTTACTTTGTGTCACTTTTCTGAGAAAAGTTACTTTCTTGCAGAATTAACCCTATGGGGTCAAAGGGTGTTTTGGGGCTCTGGACAAGTTGATGACAGATGACAAATTTGCTCAGTTGGTAACACCCCTGACGGTCAGGTTGTTATGTGACAGGACTACACAAGGTATTCCTTTGGGACACTTAGAGAGAAGCTATTTGCCTAAAGCAAAGTTGAGGACATAAATGTAAATAAGAGAAAATCAAATATCCTGAATGTGAAAATCATCTATAATTTATCCCTCAGTCTGGATACCAGAAACAGGAAAAGTCTAACCTGCCGGTTAGCAGTTACAAAAATGAATGAAACCATTTGGTTGAGTCACTCTATGGTCTTAAGCCTCAAAACTGCCTACTATGCAGCAACAAGCAAAGATAATACTGAACAGTAAAGGCAGAGACTTCAGCAGAACAGAAATAACAAGATGTAAAAATGCAAAAAGTGAAAGAAGAGACTGTATTGGCACTGAGTACATATATATATGTTACAGTAACAGTAACAAATTAAGTTGGTTCTCTGCATCCAACCCGTCCCCTGGGAGGGCAGTGGGCAGCTCCCATTTAATGCTCAGGGAGCTATCACTGAGTGCTGAACTGAAGGACAAGGGATTAGAACCAGAAAGCCCCAACAGCCCAGCTGTACGTTCTACCCAGTGAGCCAGCAGCCACCTTAGTGTACAGCTCTGTGCACGCTTCTGTTCACAATAGTGTTATTATCAACGCCCTTACAAATGTACAACATACACGTCTGATTACAAACTGATTAACTGCGCTTGTCTCCACAACAGCGTGTAGCATTTTAGCCGTTTACGACATCGTATCTGCTGCTATTCTGCCCGTGGAGAGATTTCAGGAACCTTCGAAAGGCTTGGAAAGTGTTTAGCTTGGCTCCAAAACGTACTTCACTTTCCAATCACGCCTGTCAGGAGCACATGTGGCACGTTAAGGAACACGCAGCGACCTGACATGGGCTCATATCCTTCTTTAACACTTTCTGCTGAACCAAGAAGAACAACCTAAATTTGTTCAAATGTAATTACTTGATATACTAAATAATTATATTTTATACAATGTGAGCTGAATGTGCATAATTATCTGACAGCTAAGGGAGAACAGAGGATTCTGCTTTCTGTGAAGCAGTTTGTTTCTGTGCAGCAGCCTTTTTCTGTGAAGCAGCACATGACCTTCTGCAGATAAGCAGCCATGAGGGACCCCCAGACACACTTGGAATAAAATTCCACAAACTAGACACCCCCTATTCATTCGTCATGCTCAAACCTGGGAAATGAATTCTTTGTTCCTGTCCAGGCATCAGCGGGCACAGAAGACAAAGCTGAATGCTACTCAGATGTTTCCGCAGAGCTCGCACAAACCCCGCCCCCAAGTATGGCGCAGGGCGGGGCCACAGAGGGCAGAAAGAACAGATGAAAATCAGCCACCACCGCTCAAGCTGGAGCGGGGTGAGAATTGGAAAGTGGGTCCCTGTCTCAGCAAGGTTACTACAAGAAGGGGAGGGTGGGGAGGGGCATACTCTCAACACATGCCTGGCAAACCATTGGTCTGAGCAGCGTTTTGCCACGGGACACGTCCTCCTTTGCCACATGGAGCGGTCGAGAACATCCAATACAAAGCAGTGGGATTTAATGCACAAACCTCACTCCTGACAGAGCTGTCACTGCATCTAAAATGTGAGGACATGGCAACAACACTGACTTTCAAGCTTCCATTTAATGGTTAAAACACAGTGATTATCTCACATGTTTACAGCAAAGACACTGCTTCCTATCTCAAGAAAATTGCTTAGGTTACATTTAACAAGGGATTTTATAATACTAAATTCAAATGAAATTTTTAATGATCCAGGGTGGCCCTCTTTACTGAATCACTTTCTATTGTCAGAGTCTCTATCACCCCACAACGCCATGTAATCAGTAACTTTGCAGCAATTATAGGAGAGGCAAGGGGTGGGTGGGATTATTATGCACTATGAATCAATTACAAGTTTAGCCCATTTCCCACTGGTCTGTTAATTGGTTCCTGCTGGGTTAACCGAGATGCACGGTAATCCCATCAGCTCCAGGGTTTCTCTTTCCCTTGTTTTTCTGATGAAGTGACAAAATGCACAAGTGGCAGGTAGACAACATTTGACACTGTCATATGACATCATATGATACATCACAACAACCTGAGAGATTTCATACCTTGTTTCTGCACATGCGTATGCACAGAAAAGCACACACACACACACACACACACACACACACACACACACACACACACACACACACACACACACACACGCAACAAGGAAAGACAGAAGTTTGACCTGTCAACACATGCCATTCTCTGCTGGCCAGTTGCAGAGACCCGGCATGGTATACCCTTTGTTTCAACTGCTCACAAAAACTCTTAACAGTAAAGCACTCTGGGACACTTTCTGCAGTGCTCATAAACCGCCTGTCACACCTGAAATATGCCACCTGACTCAACGCCCACAATTATGACCCTCGTAACAGCCGAAGAGCTGCCATTAAATTTTTACGATGGCTTCGTTGTCATCTTTGCCTTGCCCTTTGGGAGTCGTGTTCAAAAAGCACCGTTTTCAGAGGACCAAAGCAACAGGAAGCATTCTGGGGATTGTAAACACCATGGCTAGTCACTGCACTATTAAGAGATGGCAGAGCAAAGTCTGGGTAGCAATTTTTGGCTGCAGATATGTTGAGAGTATGCTAAGGTGGCTTTATTGCTACCAACCAGTCAACAGATCCTCATCGAAGGGGATATGAACAAGGGCCGGCTAATGGTTCAGCAGTTTCCCAAAGCTACCTAGTTCAAAGCAATATTAATTATGCATTCAACGTATGACTACAGAAGAGCACGGTGTTTTAAACATGCGTACACCCGAGATAAAAGGCCAAAAAATAAAATCAAATTCTCCCTTTTGGAAAAAAGGTGTAACACATCAGAGAGAGAGAGAGAGAGAGAGAGACAGAGAGACAGAGAGATCGAGAGAGAGAGAGAGAGAACAAATTGTGGTGAGCAAAGATGTATAAATCATGCATCATTTAGAGAAGTCCAACAGAGCTGTCCATATTTTCTTATGCACTCAATCAGCGCTCAACTAGACAGCCTATCTACATTTTCTCCTGCTATAAATCAGTGCAAGAGTAAAGAAAGGATTGCTATGTAAGCCAAAAATCCTCAGACAAAACAAACAACACCTTCTGTACCTCAAATGATTCATAACTCCTGGGGAAAATGGATCACCTGCTGAATCTGACATCAAAGGTCATCTTCAAATGAAACCACGATTATGCCTAACGCAACATGTGCTAGTATGTAATTCATGACAACACCCTATGGTTTCTGCCCCAAGGTAATTTGTTCTCAACAAACCAAATGAACACAGCAGATCAAACTCAAGCTGGACCACACAAGAACTCACACAGGACCACATAAGCATGAGCGACAGTAACCCAAAGTTGCCACTTGCGGCCAGACTTCTGAAAAATAAATATAACTTTAATTTTTAGCAAATGGAGGCTCATTCCCAGTAATATATTATCGCTTTTTATCATCATAAAATGAAGCAAGTCCTTCAGCACAGTGACACATTACATCAGGAGTGGGCAATTACAGTCCTGGGGGGCCACAGTGGGTGCAGGTTTTTGCTTCAGCCAATTTCTACCTTTAATTGAACCTTAATGTCAATTAAATATTATTGACTTTTTCTTAGCATTACTGGGTCAATGCAGAAAATTTCACCAAACTTTTTTCATTTTTATTAAGAATTTTAAAAGCATGACAGACTTACTGACGTTGCTACTTAATGTTTAACAGTTATGATGTATTTTAAGCCATTTCTTGTGAATAATCAAAGTCTGCTCCTGATTAAGCATTGTCATTGGCACCTTTTACCTTTCTTCTGTGTAACTTATTTTCTCCATAAATTAAGACAACTAAGCACAGACAAATATAAATGATCAAGAATGAAGATATGTAATAATGTAATTGATATCTAATTAAATTAATTATCTTTTAACTTTAATGAATTGGCTGAAACAAAAACCCGCCCCCACTGCGGCCCTCCAGGACTGTGATTGCCCACCCCTGCCTGGCATAAAAGCTGCTCATCGGTGTCAGCTGCAAACTGCCACGGCACCACGAGGAGATCGGAGAGGCCAGGACAATGATACAGGGGACAGTTTTCATCCACGGCACCACGAGGAGATCGGAGAGGCCAGGACAATGACACGGGGGACAGTTTTCAGCTGGGCTCACTATGTGGAGAAGTGTGGAGTCATTCATTGGCAAAGGGCCAGCGATCAGCCGAAACTTCCCTCAGACGCTGGACCTGTGGGGTGCGGGCACTGCATTATGGCCCATCCTGCTACGGCCCAGCAACCACAGCGCACACGACTCTGGGAGGGCCAGACCTGGCAAAGTCACCAACCTCATCCTCTTAGAAAGTAATGGCCATGACAGTAATTACAGCCTGAGTCCTGCAGCTTTGTAAAGGGAAAATCAAAGCGCTCTTAAAAACCCGTTATCAACATCAAAATAATTGTATCAGTTAAACTTAGAATCTTAGTCATTGAGCAAAGTGATATGTAATACTGGAGCAAATCAGACTGGCTGCAATTACATCATATTGGTTCCATTTGCATAACTACTCTGGGAACAAAAAAGGACAAAACATCTCTAGACCAGCAGGCTAATGTGTACATTTATCATAAATTATGGGAACCTTGAGCTTAAGTCCTGGGATGTAAGAGACTAGAACAGGGTGGTTTTTGTTAGTCAGATATCAAAATTGTATTTTAGTCATTCTTTATTTATACTGATAACAAAGTTTAAAAAATACATTGATTAGACTTCAGGGACAAAACTAAATAATGCATAGAAGAAGAGAAGGTTTGACAAGAGGAATAGCTCCCCTGTGTGAGACAGATAACACTGACAAGTTGTAGGGGATCACACTCCATGCAAAAGTACTGTGTTTTTTGTACAAATCTGCTATCAACAGAGGTCTTAAAACCTTCTGGCAACCTGTGGCATGATGTCTGAATTTCACAATATCCTCTGCAACGCTGTCCTCATTGTTAATTGCTGCTAAATTAACTCTGTCGTTTCTCCTCTAATGCGCACATGAATATGCTTCCAACAGACCCAAAAACTACTTACCCAGAAACAGCAATGACATAGGCACAGTGAGAAAAACAAACTCGCTCACACACACTTTCCACATTTACTGAAAACACATGCACTCTTTTAATTGTTTAGCAAGGAGAAGAAAAGACAGAAGACACGCTCCCTGGCTACAGATTTAAACACACGGCATGGCAGGCATAAATCACACCGCAGATCAAAACCCTAGAGAAAAATCTTTTGTTTGTCATTTCAAAAGAGCATGCAGCCATAAAACATCTGCTTGAAGATTTACAGCTATAGAGGAATCATTCAAGGATTATAAAGTATGCAACATGGCACACGATTAATACAAACGTAAAAGACCATATTACAATAAACCAATTCCTCATACAAATGAATGAAGTGTCACTGAATAATACCTGAAAGAGATCCCACATTGATAATGATTTCTGCTATTTTAACAAACGCGAAATAAAACTGCTGACCTTATGCTTCAAGACATACAATATATTTTTCAAGCACAGTTCAGTTAATTATTTTCATGCAAAATTTGCATTTACATTTATTGAACAGACACCGCTCTCTAGTGCCTGTCATGTCAACACAAACGAAATATGTTAAATGTCTATATAACATTCTTTAACCAAACTAAATTATGAGTCAGAAATGGCAACAGGAAGCAATTTAGGGAGCGTAAATACAAAACAGATGTAGACTAATCATCTATGATAGAAAGAATATGGAAAACAACAGAAGTTCAGAAGAAGAAAACTAACAAATAAGACAAGAATCCTCATCCAAGAGATACCTTCCAAAAGTTTAGAACTGTTCTACCAATGACAGGTCAACGTGTAAAAATGTAAGGAGGGCGTAAATTAACTCAGATATGGACTAAACACTTGTGGTATTGCTGGGACATAAAAACACCAAGCTCTCAGTGGGGCATAGATTTAAGACAGAAGGTTCACAGCCCCAGAGCAACCGGGGGAAAGTCTATGCTGGTATAAACAGGAAAGGAAAGTAGATTCTTTTTGGTGTAGCAACAGCCAACTCAAACAGCAGCCTCTAAACCTGCATATTGACAAGAACTCATTAAATTTTTTTTTTTTTTTTTTTTTTATCTTTCCAAGGGCTATTTTTCTTCAGGTCATAATTTGGCTGACAGCTATCCACATATTTAAAAAATCACTGATTAATTTACCTTTTTGCCTTGAAAGTACAAACTAACTTTTGAGAGAATGCTGCTGCACACTTCAGCAGTCAAGTCCATAATCCATCGGTGAACTTTCAGACCTTCCAAACACATTGTTTCAAAAATGGCCAAATACCACTGGAAAAAAGTGTCATTCAGGAAATCGGATAACTCAAGGAATTCATGTCAGGTGAACAGCATGGACAGGGAGGGCATCCGTCACACGCTGAAGACACTGACCTTGTGTACAACAGCCTTATGTCCAATACAGAGGGCAAAATACGAAACTATTCATCACATTTGATTCATTCAGAAACTCTATTTAAAAAACAAGTTTAGCCATGCAACACTAGCTTCACATTCCCGATGTCAAACTGTGACAAAGTGATTAGTTTATTATGAATTCTCATCACCGCCTAGTGACTAGACGAGGACCCGGAACTATAACCGCGCAGGGACGCGCTGCCGTGAAATAATATACTGCTTACAGATTAATGACGTTTGAGTCTCATCCGCAGTTAATCATCAGAACAAATTCAATGAAACACATATGACGACATGGGATTTGGGAAGCCGCACCTTCACCTTGAGGTGTGACGGTGTCAAGTCAAATTGAAAGAAGAGCTCTGTGCCACACTAATATTATTCTGTATATATGGGTAAAACCATAAACGAAATTGAATCAAAGCTTCGAGAAAACATTAACCAATCAACTACTACTACCATCCCCCATGACCACCACCACCAACACAGACAAAAACAACAAGAACGACAACAGAAGTTCTAGCAGGGCCTGTATTTTCTTTGTTCAGCTCACTTATAGCAAACTGGCCTCTTCCTTATTGCATAAAACCATTTACCAGGATGCCTGTGTGAGTTTGAACAGACTTGGAAGCCATTCCCATGCACACAGAGCTAACACTCAAGTTCAAGCGACCTCACCGTACACCCACCTATCACCAGCAAAGCCACTGAGCAAGCTGTAATAAAAAAAAAATTAATCACACTCTGCTCACCTTTGCACCTCCAAAGGACCCGCAGCCCAACCGCTGCCAACACGTCCATCAATCTGCACTGTATCTGAGCTCCCCCCAGTTGGAGGTTGTGATGTCCCGCCCCCCTGTTTTGGTGCCGTGTAGGTAGCGCTCTGCGCTTACCGGAACCGATACGGTGCTGAGAAATGGCTAACGTGCATGCTCAGTGGCACCGGGTCATTTTTCATGGTCTGGAAAGAAATGCAGATGGAGGCTCCGCGGACCCCTGGTTGGCTGAATCTTCACTACCATGGAAGTCAACGCATGCATTTGAGGCTTTTTATGCAAATTATGGTTGCCTTTGTTAACGAAGGAAGTGGTGGACTGATAAACGGTCGCTTGAGGTTGCACACTGTGGATGTGATAATTGTACCCTGTACCATGGTCTTTATGGACCTTCTAGCTAGAGACATTTTCGCTTGTTTTCTCATTTATAGCTCATATAACTTTAATCTTTTCTTCCTTGTTCAGACTCACAGTCTTCAACAAGGTAACACACATGGACCAAGCACCTAACTTGAACCCTAGTTACTAAGTTCTACTGCATAATTTTCGGCTCCATAATGCTTCTTTGCCACTGTAGATCAGCTGTGACCTGAACCAATTAGTGTGAGGTTTTCTGCATGTGTGCCATGTCATTTCAGACCCTGAATTATTTATTCCCTGATTAATTGCTGTAATTGTTTCAGTGACCTTCAAAGCTAGACACTGCACTGAGATGGCATTTTTTAAACATTTTGAATTTTATGTACTCAGTACAACGCGTTTCCGTCTTCTAGTATTGATTCAAAGAATTTCACATCACATGCCCCACCTTATTAAAACAAAATGTTTGTTTTTGTGACATCTGCTGTGCAGCAGGTTTTGTTGCTGTTTTTTTTTTTTTGTTCAAATGCCTTCCCTTGACCATCATTTTTATGGCAAAAAAAAATGTATTTTTTTTTTAAAGAACTAAATGGACATATAGCTGACGGTCCCAAAAGACTGATGGCAGAATGCAACTGTAAAAAAGAAGTGTGTTAAAAAATTATAATAATAAGCTAAAGTTTTCTGTCCATAGAGGATGACTGAATTGCCACCTCTCCTTCTCTCTCTTTCTTTCAATAGGAAAAAAAGGTTAATTTTAGGCACATGCAGAAAATATGATGACCACGTCACTTTTGTGCCCAAAGATAGTGCTTGTATCAGGCTGCCGTTGTCTCGTACAGATGCTGAGGAGCTAACGTGTGCTCTCATTGCTTTACATCAGGCCAATGTAACACAACACTGACGTGACTTCCAGCTAAACTTCTGACAGAACTGCAGATGGCACAAAAAATGGCAGGCGCCTGTACCATCTCGCACCTTTAACTTTCATGCTTCACAAGCCGAGCCAGCTGCCCGTCAAGTGGAGTGCTGACGCCAAAATGTCCTGTGCCCACGAACAGCTACCAGATGCTGTCTTTGAAGAACAAGTCGTCCAAGCCGCACTTACTGCCCCCGTAAATACCCCACAACGTGTGTGCTGCCCGTGACGAAGCATTTGATTTGCTGCCACGTCGCAATGTTTAAGAGTTCCTCTACTGTCTAGATCAGAGATGCATTTTTAATCGTACCGCTCTTCTTAAATGAATTTTCATAGACCCTGAAGGGCTGTCCACTGTGGTTACTCCATACTGACATTGTCTCTTTGCCATTTTTTATTTAACTCTCTTGTAAAAATCCCATGTTTTCAATTAGTTCTTTATTGGTTCATGATATGTCGTTCTATTTAACTTGCAGCCATTCAAAATATAACCCCCCCACTCCCCAACAATTATTGTTCAATTATCGTCTCCCTCTTCTGGGCATGGATTCTCATAAACTTAAACATATTTTGATACCAAATTGGTATAGAAAGAGATTTTTCACTTAATACGTTCATGAACATGTATTAGAGCACAGAGAGAATTAATCTAATTTGTTCTCTTTTTATCTTTCTTTTAAAATGAAAATAAGAGTCTAATTAAACCAACGCATGAACTGCAACAGAACAGGACATACCCTTATCAAAATCATGAAGACTACTTTCTGTCTATGGACAGACGTTAAAATGACACATTCACATGGCAGCAAGGTGACACCCAGTAAGGTGTGGCCATCTCTGACCATTGTTTAATGAAGATGGCAGTTTGAGTTAGCCATTTCAAACTTTTTGGACATGCTCTTGTCTGTCTAGTGTTCTTTGAGCTGAAAACTGATAAAATATTAAAGTCAAATCATGACACTGTCATCATTGCTTTACCACATATCTACAGTCCATGTCAAAGACAAAACTAGTTGTGCCACAATTCACAGGCTGGGAAAATGTTGGACAAAGAAATAGAGAGTGCATAAAACCTATTAGCAACATTATAAAGGAATAACAGAAGTTAAGCAGGCCTCAGCATTACACTTATGTTATTGACTTTAATTAGCTTTTCCTTCTATGGCCTGCAGGGATCTGTATCCAGAGCAAAACATAATATACATCACCCACGTTGTTCAGGCAGTGCTAAAACATATAATCTACTGACTGCAGTCAGTTAGCACGCCTCCCCTTAACCTGTACTGCTAGCACAGAGGCAAAGAAATATATACACAATAGCTTATGTATCTCGCAATCATACAAGATTATCTTCTTCACACCTTCATTTTGCTATTTAATCTTAACTCTGTTGCCTGTTCTTGCACAACACCACCCGGAAGCAAAGTTGCCTGCTTCTAAATTGTTGTGACATTTAGCTTCTACTCTGACATCTAAAAGACTAATCAACACTTGTCTTACGAAATCACTTAAAAATCCATTATGGCAGCTGTTACAGTAAAAAAAATAAATAAATAAAAAAAAATAATTATAATAAAAAATAAAAAATATTCCATCACAGATAAAACTATAACAAAATGGCATGACAGTAAAGAAATAACAGTTCCCACACTGCTCCCCCTTCAATTACAGAAAACACTCAAATCTCTTTAACAACTTGAACAGAAGAATCATGACCTTTTGTTATTTGATGCCAGCATGAAGAACCAAAGCCACCTACTCAGTTACAGCTTTCAACACTAGGCTTTATTACAGTGTTTGAGCTTCAATGTTTTTGACAGGACCCCTGGCAAGCTTTTCGTTACAAATTCTTAACTCATAACACTACAAGCTGTTTGACTGCCTAGGAGTCGCACAGTTTTATCCACATGTCCGGAACAGCTAGGCTCATAAACCCACTGCTGTTTCGCTGGCTGCGATACCCGATTCGCACAGAGATCGCCCCGAACTCACCAGCTGTATTAAGATGTAGATCAGGGTTGCCCACACGTCTTCGGCTTGCGAGCTAGTTTTAAAATGACCGGGTCAAAATAATGTACCTGTATTTAAAAAAGCGAAATATATTTATTTATATGTGTACTAGGTATTCTTTCGTGTATAATATATGCGATCTACCCGCACTATATTTGCGATCTACCAATCGATAGACGTATTGGGCACCCCTGATGTAGATTTATCACTATGCTGTTTCAGTAACATCAAAATAAAGACTTAAAAAAACATGGGCAATCGGTGGATTGCTGGGCTCTGCTTCTACATAGGTTGTAAAACAGATATTGACATCAGGGATCCACAAGAGGGATGCACAAATGTTCTTTTACATGATGACTCTTAACAAAACATTCTTCTTTAAAAGCGTCATTTAGCAGACGCGTTTATCCAAAGTGACGTACAACATTTCACATACATGTTACAATGAGCTGGCGCCGGGTGTCTTACTCAAGAACACCTGGTGCCTGGGTTGGGATTCGAACCAGGAGACTTCTACCCATTGAGCCACCAGGCCACCAACAACAATTAGACGCCAACAATTTTAAAAAATATTATGTAGAAATAAGAATATTTTTAATTAAAACTTGCACAACTCCTACATTAGCAGGCACACAATGATTGCTACAGCAGAAAACTTGACAAATGTTACGCAAAAGGAGGCCTATTAAGCTTTAAGTCTGCTCTGAGAACACAGCAACCTGCTGCTACAATGAAAAACTAGATAACGAATCACCACTGAAATAGAGCTTCTTCAGAACAATGCAGGACATACATTATCCAAAGTCACCCACACTAATTAAAGCACCCTCCCTCCTGCAGAGTAAGTCAAGACCCTACTTTTACTTTGTTTATGCACAGTATATTAATTTTATCATAAGCAGGAAATTCCTCTTTTTGTTCAGTAGCGAGGCTCTGGTATGCCTTATCCTTCCAAGTTAAAGGGTAAAATTACATGAACAGACCTACCAGTCACACATGGTTTTTTTAAGCCTTCACTGTCATGTCCTGGAAACTCAGGAAAATCATCTTATTATAAAAACCCATCCATTCTCTATACCACTTATCCAAACCTGGTCACAGGAAGCCTGGAGCCCATGCCAGGAGGCACAGGGCAAGGGACACCCTGGGAAGGGCACCAACCCACACGTACATAAAACCAAGCACACACTATGAGTAATTTGAAGACACCATTTAACCTAACCTGCATGTCCTTGGACTGTGGGAGGAAACCAGAGGACACCCACCAAGCACAGGGAGAACATTCAAACTCCACGCACACGGACCCAGGGCAGGGGTAGAACCCTGGGCGCTGGCATGCAAGGCAATGATGCTAACCACCACACCACTGTGCCACCCAATAAAAAAAAAAATAAAATAAATAAAAATAAAATAAAATAAAAATAATAATAATAATAATAGCAGCATCTGAAAAGTCTCACTGCTTATACTCTTCAGCTTGTTCATGGTTTTTACGTTTTCTGGACAACCAAAAAAGAAACCATCAGGCTCTTTATAGGGCCAATACTGATCATCAGTCCCATGGCATTAGTGTGGGTCAGCATCAG
>JABJVR010017933.1:0-32308 GCA_025773905.1 Chitala chitala | reverse complement strand
ATTTTTTTTTTAAACGACTCAAGCATTTTTACATTATTGTCATCTCCTTAAATTTGGTGTTTTTTGTTACAAATCCATTTTTTTTTTTTTTTTTTTTTTTTTTTTTTTTGCAAGTGTTCCTACACTTCTTATTGCTCTTCTAGTACAAATGGTTGTTTTAAAAAAAAGTCTGACTACAACTTTTGTAGCGAATGGTATCACAGATTCAGTGTAGGTAAAGGTATTTTGAGTTTTTGAGTAAGAATTAGCAGTTCAGAGAGCTTGGAATTGCATTTGCTGGCGGTTGAAACAGTGAGAGGTGGAGCCTACAATGTGGGTGTGGCCAGGACTGACAGCGTTGGTGTCGGTCCACAGGCTTGTTCTGATTTGCTGGCTCATCAAAAGCACCTGACCGTTGGACTCCCCCCTGAACCCAGGGAGAAGACCATCTCGGCGTAAGTAGATGCACAGTGGCACCATGATAACCAGGTCCCCCTCCCTCCCTGTGTGACCACGGTGCTAAACAGCTGAGCTGCCTTCTGTGCTGCCAGCAGCTGCCATAGTGCAGCCTTCAAGTATGATGGTCCATGAAAGCTAAGCGTGGTTGTGTTTCATTAGTAGCTGGATGGGAGACCACCTGGGAAAGCTATGATTGCTGCTGTAACTGGTGTTAGGGGGTGCTCACTATACAGTCTGTGGGTTTTAACACCCCTGTACAGTGAGGGGACACTACTGTGAAAAGTGACACCATCGTTTGGATGAGATGTAAATCTGATGCCCTGACTTTCTGGTGTTGTTTAAGGTCCCAGGGTGGTGTTTGAAAAGAGTATGGGTGTTCCCCTGTATCCTGGCTAGATTTCCCCAATGGGCTTTATCAGTCATGGCCTCCTAATAATCCCCATGTGTGAACTGGCTGTATCACATTCTCCTACCCACCTGTAGCTGGTGTGTGCTGAGCTTTCTGGTGTACTATGGCTGCCGAGGCTTCACCCAGGTGGATGCTGTGCACTGGGGTGGTGATGGCAGTGGTTGAAGAGTCCTTATTCTGATGTAAACCACTTTGGGGTGTCAATATGCTATACAAGTGTAAAGTTAATTTAATTTTATGTATGAAAAACAATAGAGTATCATTTGCTGCTGTTTTCCGCGTGGTCTGAAAGTGGATGTTTTGTCATGTGTTGAAATGGTGTTTACAGTCAGGGTTTGTTTTGTTTGACCCTTAGTCCGATGCCTCCTGACCAGCTGGCAAAGCTTATCGAGGAGGCTAGTGAGAACAACATTACGGTTGCCATTCTCACACAGGTACTGCATGAGGTCATGAGGTGGTCGGGACCTTTTATTATTATAATTTTTTTTTCCCCCTCCTCAAGTGGAGTAGAAACAAGGTATGAACTTTGCATCTTGTATCTGACAGGAGATCATGGTTTTCCTGGCCATGAACATCCGCACGCAGCCCAACCTCTTCAGCGAGATGTTCCGCCTGCGCATTGGCCTCATCATCCAAGTCATGGCCACGGAGCTCGCCCAGTCACTCAGCTGCTCAGGTGGGCACCTTACCTGGCATGGGTAGGCTTCTACTGAGCACCACTGCCAGTGACCACATGCTTGGCTCTGGGTTGTGGTGTTGGTGGTCTGCCAGCCTTTGGCCTGGGTTTACAGGTGTCACGTGTTTAAGCAACGGGAACATCTTGGGGCAAGCCTTGCGCAAAAGCCACTGCGTTGAAATTAATTGACATGGACGTACAGGACCCGCTCTTACTGTGTCAGATCACCTGGCAAAATTGTTCTTAGTATTTGAATGCATATAAAATTTTATGATTGATGGATATGCACCCGTGTGCGTGTGTGCTGGTGCACGTGTGACTGCCTTCAGGGGAGGAAGCCACGGAGAGTCTGATGGGTCTGAGCCCGTCGGAGCTAAAGAACCTTCTCCATCACATACTCAGCGGGAAGGAGTTTGGGGTGCAACGGAGCGGTCAGTAAACTCTCCCCCCTGTCTGCTCATCTCTGGGTGGGGCACCAGAAGTGATGTGCTTCATTCCTGACCCCCGTCTCTAACCCCCCTCCCCCACTTCACCCTGCAGTGCGCTCAGTGGAGTCCGGCATCAGCCCAGCCATATCCATCCACGAGGTGGGCAATGTGGGGGCCACGAAGAGCGAGCGGGCAGGCCTCAGCAAGCTGAAGAGTGACATTAAGATGGTACGGGTACCAGGACCCCCCCCCCCCATTAGTGCAAGTAGTATTTAGGAGCTTTGTTGCTGGTATGGCTGACCTGAAGTGCTGCTGTAACATGTCCAGCGGTATGAGTGGCTGAAGATAAAGGCATCACCTGAGCAAACAGGTGTGAAACGGAGACACGCGGCCAATCGAAAAAGGGCAGTGTTGGACGAGCGATGTGCAGAGCATGATGCGGATGAGCAGAGAAACCAGCCAAAAAAAAAAAAATTAATAAATAAATAAGGGGACAGAAACCTAAACCAACAATATCGAAACTAATTCTCTCCCCCTGCCCTTCCAGATGGACGAACGCAGGGGGTCATGGCTGGACCACAGTGAGGTGGTGACGCATACCGTCTGGGACGGTGACTCTGTGTTAATTCTCAGAGCTGCTGGTAGCTGTGTCACATGCCCTCTCTTAGACCAGTGTTTAAGTGTTAAATTTCAAATTTAAAGAAATGGATACGGGCATCAGCACACAGAGGTTCACACACATGAACGTGCACATGTGTAGTCAGTGGTTGGTTTTTTTTGAGCCAACCCTATGAAATGCCAAAATGCCTCTCCAATTTTTGAATGTCTGTAGTTGTTTAGTTTTGTGGTGGGGCTTAATTTACTCATCAAAATTACGGTTGGCATGTTTAATTGGCCATAATTATGTTGTTCATTATATTTGTCAGTAATTAATTGGACAGTGGAATGAATACTTTTTAATACCCATCTGCACCTGCAAATCATATTGAGTAATTCAGAAATGTCAGTGCATGTTAAGTTGACAAATCTCCAGATGGAAAATGGATCCTTCGTACACTGTGGACGACCAATGTAAGAGCTGAGGAAATCCAGTGTGTTTGGAGTTTGCCACTGGCTTTACTGCTAAAGATGACAGCAAGATGTCATTAGCGGTGCGTCCTCCAGGGATGGGCAGAAGTAGAACGTCTGTATGCTGTCCATGGAAGCAGGGGAAGAACATCAGTAAATGGGTCATGTGCACCTCAGTGGCAGTGTACAGCTGACTGGTGAAATGTCACAAGGTCACAGCAATCTAATTATGTGACAACATCAATGACGGGTTCTGCTATGATGACTGCAGTGGGGAAAATTTAAATGGACATTTTGAAATTCGGGTCTGTTCTGAATGTTAAATCTTCATTAAATGGTCCGACCTAATCAAAGGTGTGTTCGACCTCAGTTTGAACCTCCGGTCTTTTTTTTTTTTTTTTTGCAGACTATGACTCATTCACTGGACATGGAGCACATCGAGTCTGGGGTAAGTCTGCTTGCAGGTGCCTGAATCAGGAAGAATGGAATCCCTCAGGCTAAAATCTACACGCTGATCAAATTTACCTTAAACTGTCACAAATAAACATTCGCATAAGTGAACAGACAGTGGTGCTCTGTGCCCTCTACAGAGATACAAACTCCCGTCAGTGGAATCGCTAGACGCCTTTCCTGCCATGATGCCCCGAGACACCCGGCAGGGCCAGTGGCTCCGACGCAGACGTTTGGATGGAGCCCTGAACAGGGTGCCAATAGGCTTCTATCAGAAGGTGTGGAAGATCCTACAGAAGGTAAATGGCCTCAAAGTACCTTTTGCTCTAGTGTGTTTGATTCTCTAGGAGAATGGCTGAATGAATGAATGGCTGTTGTGAAAATCAGGTATCATAATAAGACTAATTCAGAACTGGTATAAAGGGTCAGGCTGATCTGTGTTCTGCTTCCTAATTTTGTCCATTTCCTGCAGTGCCATGGTCTGTCCATTGAGGGATTTGTCCTTCCATCGTCAACCACACGTGAAGTGGGCAACCTTGCGTCTCTTGCTTATCAGTACAGTCAGACTGCATGTACACATAGCAGCAGAAATACTGTCCATATCAGGCCTCTTACAGCAGACACCAGTACTGTTCAGTTACAACCATCTAATACAAATCACGGCGGGGAGGGGGGAAAAAGCCTCATTCGTGCTTTGCCTGTTGCCCATTTTGCAGATGACCCCCGGTGAGATTAAGTTTGCGGTGCACGTGGAGACAGTGCTGAACCGCGTGCCGCAGCCAGAGTACCGGCAGCTCCTGGTCGAAGCCATCCTGGTGCTCACCACACTGGCCGACATCGACATCAACAGCATCGGCAGCATCATCCACGTGGAGAAGATCGTCCACATCGCCAATGACATGTTCTACAAGGACCAGGTTTGGACTTCGTGCTACCGCTCAAAAGTTCAGACGCTCCCTGTCGGACCGATTTTTCTTTGCTATTTGCCAGAATAATAGCAAAGGCATTAAAGTTATAAAATGTTATGTGAAATTATGCAGCGAACAAAAAAGGTGTGGCAGTGGGGTGGAATTGAAACCCATGTTTTATTATGTTCATCAGTGTAGTCATGTCTGGCTTTCTGAACTCTTGGCATCCTCACAACAACTGTCAATAATTATTAACCTGGCGTGTTTGTTTTAAAAAAAAAAAAAAATCTTGAAGGGACTCCCATATAAATTCCCATATATAATCCCCCCCCCCCTTCCCTGTATGGTTTACTTTACATGGGCATCAAATTGAGTGTATCGATACATTCGATTATTTAAGTTAGTTAAGTTTCATTTTCTGCAGTTGGGCCTCAGCAGCAGACAAAGCTGTGTGGCAAGACGGGGGGAGCCCATTAAACCCTGGCGTATTTCGATGCAGGTAGACCTGGGTGCTGACGAGGGTCTGCTGCAGAAAGACCAGTCCACGGGGGTCTGCAGGCTGCTGTACGACAGCGCGCCCAGCGGCCGTTTTGGCACCATGACCTACCTCACCAGGGCCGTGGCAACGTACGTCCAGGATTTCTTACCCAGCGGCTGCTGTGCCATGCAGTGAGACGGATAAAACGATTGACCTTTCAGCCTGAAGTGGCTTCTTTTTACAGTCTGTTCTCTCCCCCTTATCCAGGAAGCTTCTCTATACTCTTAAATGAGGAGTTTTACTGTAACCAAATATGTACCAACAGTACTGCAGGTCCCGATATGATTAAGGCATTTGTACGAAGTGTTTTTAATGTTAAAGTTAAGCTGAAATGCTCAGGCAACATGTATTGAATTTTATGTTGGGGGAGCAGGGAACACCTGTATGTCTTATTTTACTGTAAATGGTGCATGGGTTTTTTTTTTTTTTTTTTTATCTTTTGGATTTTCCAGGATGTATTTAAACTGTTGAACAAATACAAATGGAATTTTGTGTAGCAACAGCAAGGTAATAAGTGCCTTGTTCCTTGAAGGTTTTTAAAAAAAGATTAGCTCTGATAGTTTGTACTGAATGTAAAAGTTCTCACAGTTCTAATGGTGCAAAGTATTTAATGGTTAGATAGAAATTACACTTTTCTGTAACATCTGTACTTCTGGTATTTGTATAGGCTAAATATAACCTGTCAAGACTACTGTATAATTTAAAATATTGCAGTGTAAAATGGTGTTGGTCTTGTTTTTAAAACAACCATTAGCACATGTAATTAAACTAACCTCCGGTTGTTTTAAAATTATTGGTTTTCAGGAAATTACTTGTCCTACAATCATTGAAGAATTTTAATGTTGCACTCCTGTTACACCATAGTCTTATTTTTAAATGTGTTGTTTAGCAAGTCATTATACAGTACAACTTGTTCTTCTAGCGGGTAATATGAGTACTGCACTGAGTGTTTAGTTTGACTAGTACTGTTACTTGACTTTCTATGTGATGCAAATATGAAATAAAATCTGTTCCCTTACTCTGTGACGTCTGAATGGTTAATGTCTGGAGATGAAAATGCATGTTGGTAGAAAAAGACGTGGTCAGATTTATTATTTAAATCGGGATACAATAAATATGACTTTTGCGCGTCATCTTCGGTAGGATTTATTATATGTACCATTATAAATGTATGGTTTCTATGTAATGTGTAAAACACGCTTGGACATTGTAAACTACAATTCCCAGAAGTCTAGCCCTGTCGGTCCATTACAGAAACTAATCCAACTAGAATCCAATTTGAAATAAATGTCCGCGCCCATGGTTTCAAAAAATGTTTGCGTAATTTTGAACAATATTACTGAAATAGTTACGTTTATCGGTCTGATTGGAAAAATAGGCCAATTTTCAGTTGGATATGAAATTTTACTCCTTTTCCTTGTTTTGTTAGCGCACGAATTCGGACAGTTTATCGGGTGACACCCAAACCGAATCGTTCCGACAGACTGAGGATTGGCGGCGATTGTGAGATAAGATCGGAACAAATTTAAGTGTAAATGAATAAAAACGACACACACAATGATAGTGTATGTGAGCGCAGCGTGGCATACGTGTACAGTCGGCAGTATATTGAAACTTGCGATTCCCTTTCCAAAGTCCCGAACCGGGTAAGAGGCGAAGCAGGTAGCTGCTGCTGGCTGGCGACATGCATGCTGTTTCCCCAGCCTCTCAACTTGTAAACTGGACGAATATGTTGTTACATAGAGCACGAAATAATTACAACAAATATCACAAAATGTGCTGCTTTAGTGCCAGCCTGGCCTGGCAGTCCGATATACATACTCTGTTGTTCAAATAAGCTAACTAGTTGTAGCTCCTTGTTCTGCTAATTTGTTGAAAACAGGTAAAATTTGTGTCATAAAGCACTGGTTTGGTGAATGTGATGTTTCCTCACTTGTTAGGCAAGCATGGTGCACTCTCTGATAGACGCCTACGGTTTACTTAAGTACATGAGGTAAGGCAGGTAACAGTCTGACGTATTTACTTTGCTAAAATTGTGTTGGTTAAATAATATCAATAAGTAACGATAGCTAATACATCATTGTCGTGTTACCTTTGCTGAGATGAAGCCTAATTCTTTTAAAAATGACTCCATGAATGCATCAGTGTTGTAAAATTGCAAAAGAGAAGTCTTATAAAATCAAGACTAGTGTTCTGGGAACTTGTTAAAAATCATTATACATCAGAATTTGTAATAAATTCTTACAGTAAAAACAGTAGACTGTGTGTCTCTATAAAGAAACCTTGTTTAGCCTTTTTGTGACATTTCATTGTGCTGCACTATTTTTTGTAAAATTTCATAGGTGAAATTCAAAATTTCATACATTTCTCAGGTGTCCCATTTCCAATGTTCGTAGAGCTAGAATGTTAGTCAGTTTCCTAGTCAGGTGTTTAGGTTATCAGTTTTGGAATATATTATTGCAGAAAGCGTTGCTCTGTGTGCGTACATGGCAGAAACATTCTGAGAGGGATTTCATTTCTGTCTCCCCGCCAGGGTAGAGAAACCTCGAGCAGCCACCATGGAAGACATGGCGGTGTTCCACACGGACTCATACCTTGAGCACCTTCACAAGATCAGCAAGGAAGGGGACAATGATGATCCCCAGTCAATTGACTTTGGCCTAGGTAGGCTGGCGGGGGGGCTTTTTTTACTTCTGTCTGGTAGTTTTGTGTTTAATAGTTTACTCAATCCACACCTTGTTGCACTGGAGACCACTGAATTAAGGCCTAACCTGAGTTTTTGTACTTTGTAACCTAAAAGAGTTTATACTGCCCTATGAGTAGAATTAAGTAATACCAGTACCTTTGTAGTGTATTCATATTAAGGAAGTGGTATGTGACATTTATGGTACTTTTGCATTGTCGGCTGAAGTTGTCTTTGTAATCATGACACTCATACCTGATTTCAACATCCCCAAATCCTTCTAAAATCCAGTACCTTTCAACTTTGACATAAACACTTGAAAGAGTAGTTGAATAGTCGCACCTTAGAAAGTTTGCAAAAGATTAATTGCAGAAGTGAAAAGGATAAATTAGCTTTAGATTTCTGGACATTGCACTGGCAGTCATTTAAAAAAATACAGGGACACACATACTGTGCTTTGCTGGAACTCAGATGAAAATGCATTTTATATGGTGGTTTGTTTAATTTGTTATCTCCATTGACGCTAAGCTAACTAGTCACTGCACCTATCATACTGCCTGTGATTTTTATGTCATGTAAATTTGTAGTCGGTAGAGGGCGCTTGAGGACAACGGCAGCATTTTGCTTAATTTGGCAGTACATTTCTGAATTATGTGGCTTGCTTTGGTCCCAGGGGAATGGCACATTGAATTGACACAGAGGAAATAAATCTGCACAGATGCTTGTCCCTTGACATTTAGCGTGTCATGCTGATGAATGGTCACTCTAGACATCACTACCCTGTGTGTGAGCTAGTGTGATCGATATACTGCCCTGAGGGACATGGGCGATGGAAGGCAGTAATGTTTGTGGACAGGGCCCAAATTCCTTCCAGTGTCTGCCATAGATGTGACTCCGCCTCCCCTTTTAGACCTTTCACTGCCTTTCCTTGACCCTTTTTATGTTGGCGTCTGTACGCCTTTTTCTCAACATCTCCCCATTTTTCTCAGTCGCACTTTCCACATTTAAATGTGAAAATGTGTTACCATATTTACGTTAAAACGTTTTTGAAAAAGACCAGGATAAAAAAAAAAACAAATAGCAGTTAACCGATGCCGCAGTTTCCTCGAAATGCATAAAGATATATTGGTGCAGTAAAAAAGACGTGTTAGCTGCTGAAACAGTAGCGTGTTCCTAGATGAGTTGGTAAGTGCCTGCTTTAGTCTCAGGTTCTAGTTTACACCAGTTACTGTCTATGGTTTGATTTGAGCTACTTCCTCATGTTTTGTGGTTGTCATTCCCTATTGCTCTTTACACAAGTTAGCGTCCTCCCCTGTTTGACCCCCTATATCCTGTCACCTCAGGTTACGACTGCCCAGTCGTGGAGGGAATCTTTGACTATGCGGCAGCCGTCGGGGGGGCGACGCTCACAGCAGCAGAGTGCCTCCTGGATGGGAGGGCGTCCGTGGCCATCAACTGGGCCGGCGGATGGCACCATGCCAAGAAGTAAGCCAGGAGACGGGGCTACGTACTGTGTGTTCATTTACTTTGGCTCCTGTCTGGGCATGTCGTGGGAAATGGGCAAATACGGAGACATGGCGTGAGATGTAGACTCTGACATGGCTGTTCTGTTGTGCTTTGAGTTGTGGTGAGGAGGGTAAGAGTTTGTGTGGTTGAATTACTGTTGCCTGCTAGTAGTCTGTCCTCCGGTGCTCGTATTTTGGTTATTGTTTTAAATCTGGCTCCACCTGTATTTAGCAACAGACTGCGGTTTTCTTTATTTATTTATTTTTTTAAATACATGAAGGTCCCACCTTAACTGTTAACCTTTATGCCCTCCTGAGTCCTTTGTTTCCACTACAGGACACTAGAGAGGTGTGAACATGTTGCTTCCTGTCACATGTGCTGCTGATTAGTCCCACAGTGTTGTCACTTTAATGAGAACTGCTTTACACACACTGCTACGTAACAATGCTTTTGTCCTGTCTTTTGTCAGATCATTCGCATTCCTGAATGTCAACTAATGCAGCAACATGTCAGCCACGTGCAGCATAATGCTTCCTACAAGTCCTTTGCTGTTCTGTCACGTGACACTTTTTTTCAGAATGGCGTAGCTCTACCTTTTCCTCTTCCTCGCAGGGATGAAGCTTCTGGGTTCTGTTATGTTAACGATGCGGTGCTGGGCATCCTGAAGCTCAGAGAGAAATACGACCGAGTGTTGTATGTGGATGTGGACCTGCACCATGGAGACGGTACCTGTCCAACCGGTTCTGGTTCCGTCACAGACCTTGTTGAAGCTTTGGCTTATTATAGCTGCTGATGATTATTACGCATTTAGCTGCGTTCGATGTCGTCAGGACATTAATAGATTTATTTCAGTTCTGACTACATACCTGGAATGTAACATGTCCACAGTCCGTTAATCCCAAGTAATCAGACGCTGCTCGTACAGATGCGAACTGGAACTTTTACTCCCCCCCTCGTTTGTCTTTCAAACTGAGTTCCAGAGAACATTAGCAGCTGGCTGATCACTTTGCACAATGTTTACTGGTCTGTGTGGGTGACATGGGTGGGGGGGTGTAACTATTTGCTTTTTTTTTCAGGGGTTGAGGATGCCTTCAGCTTCACCTCCAAGGTCATGACCGTGTCCTTGCATAAGTACTCCCCCGGGTTCTTCCCAGGTGAGTTCTAGTCCAGCTCCGACACCTGTAGTGGGATTGGACGTTCCAGATGAAATCATGCATGTCTTGGCTCATGGGCTGCACATGTATGTACAGATTATGTGATGCGGAGTTGTAATTTAGGAATACCAGTAGGCGCCAGAAGACTATTAGTTCAAGTCTTGTTTTCCATGTATTACACATATGCTTCTATTAGTAATATATTTATTTGAGCTTCCAACTTTCCTAATTCATGGTACTGCTTATTAAGTTGATTTTACGTACTTGGTTTATAGATAGAAAGTAAAGTACTTGGGTAATGCGTTATCAGACAGCCCTGTCTAAACACTGTTAAGGGCGGAGCTAATAACGTAATAAAGGTAATGCTACAGTGAGTGAGTGAGTGTTGAACAAGTTACTAGGATGTAGGGAGCTGAGTGCTGATTGGCTGCACTGTGCTCCCACAGGCACAGGAGACCTGCGTGACACGGGGCTGGGTAAGGGCCGCTGGTACGCTGTTAACGTGCCGCTGGAGGATGGCATTGGAGACGACCGCTACTTCCAGCTGTTCTCCAGGTTACCTCGCTCTGGCCAAGCGGTGCCACAGGCTGTGGGGGGCTTCTGTAGAAGAGGCAAAACCATTTGTGATCATGTTATATTTTCAGATTCATCACGTGAATCTGAATGTTTTTATGTTAGTGATACGCAGTAATAACTCCCCTGCTGCTCATCTGTAATTCATTAAATTTATAATCAAATATGAATATTGTTATTGTAATCTCACCAAGTCCTCCTTTGGGTCAGAATCCACTGTAGAACATACTGTGTCGTCTGAACGCTTTGTGTGATGAGGACACCAGAGTAAACACCTTCCTTTACTATCCTTCGTTGTTATGCCACCAGTGGTTATAAGCAGTTGTGTAGGGCACGCGGTGTGCTACTGTACCGTCCAGCTCATCGAGGTGTTCTCTGTGTAATGTCCCCTCTATTTCCATTTTACAGCGTTCTTCAAGAAGTGCATGCTGCATTCAACCCGGAAGCGGTGGTGATGCAACTGGGGGCGGACACCATGGCGGGCGACCCTATGTGCTCCTTCAACATGACTCCAGTGGGTGTGGGCCGATGTCTGAGCTATGTGCTCACCTGGCAGCTGCCCACATTGCTGCTTGGTGGAGGTGGGTGGGCTTTGCATTTTGGACTTGCATTTTGTTCCTGTTCGCCTGTGCCCGTCTCCCTGCCAGCCTGTGCCCGTCTCCCTGCCAGCCTGTGCCCGTCTCCCTGCCAGCCTGTGCCCGTCTCCCTGCCTGTCTCCCTACTCACCTGTGCCTGCCAGTTTCTGTCTGCATGTCTGTCTCTCACACATATTTGCCTTTAATCTGGACTTTCATACTTGTAGACATATCCTCCAAAAACAATGTGTGATATAAAACAGGCTAACAGTTCGTCTCTCGCTGGGCTGGCTGCTTGCTCCTCCTAAAGGCCCGTTTGTCCGTTCGGCATAGAGATGCCTTCCCAATTTTCCCTTTCAGAAAATATAGCCCCCAGCTCCAGGTTTGTGCCCCCAGCCCAGATGAGAGGCACTAATTATTTCTACACAAAGGAGGCATTTTTACTGACCACAGTCTCTCCCCCTGCCCCCCCACCACCTCACATTCACCTGGAAACAGGAGGCTACAACCTGGCCAATACTGCTCGATGTTGGACCTATCTGACTGGCGTTGTACTCGGTCGGACTCTGGCTTCAGAGATACCGGACCACGAGGTAAGGAGCCAGCGTGGATCCAGTTTCAGCCTCCTTGTCTCCTCCTCTTCTCTGGCATTGAGCCACTGGCTGTAATGAAAAGTTTCCCTGATCCTCAGAGACAGGGCTTGGTCTTCTGTCCCACACTCTGTCCCTAGGATGGGGGTCAGGGGGGGTCAGTACAGAGTGTTTCACACCAGTGAGTCTGCATTTGGCTGCTTTTGCTTGTGTATTTCTTCATGTGTTTATTTAGAGGGGTTAATTGTACGCTTGGGTAATTACCAAAGGCTGAAGGTTGTAGCATTGGGAGGTGATGTTTGCAGTGACTACTTGGAACTTTGCTTCTCCACATGCACAAAGAGGGTCTTTATGTCAAGATTTCTGTGGGGGGGTGGGGCTGTCGCGGTCAGCTGAATAAAAGACGTGTTTGTCACTCTGTGTCCAGCGTGACTTGTGACCTCATTAAGTCACGCACGTGTTGGACGGGCCAGTAAGGCCATCGAGGTTCCCTGGCTAAGGGGAACTCAGTGAGGTTGTTCAGGTGGTTGCTGTGTTTAAATTAAGGTTTTTTTTTTTTTTTTTTTTTTTTTTTTTTTAACATTGATCTCAGTTAATTTGTATTAAGGAGGTCTGCTGATCTTATGGCCTAATATTGGCGCAGTTGAGTTTTGTAGTTGCAAAAATTAGTATTTGTAAGCCCTGGTTTTTTTTTTTTGTTAGAGAAGAATCTTCTTTGAAGTCCTGGAATAATCACAAATCATAACTGGTCTTCCTATAGAAATCTTTTTTCTTTCTTTCTTTAGTAGATGCATTTTAGCTTTCAACTTTGTTTTCAACAGTCCACAGATGGATTAAGGAGATTAGCTCAGTGAACAAGATGTTGTTAAATTTAATACAGTTTACTGTAACACACAGGCCTATATGGGTAAGCATATAGTACACACAGATTTACAATGAAGGGCATCTGTGTACTTTGATAATTACTGGAAAGCAGAGAAACTATACAGGGTCATAAGTGAGAAGAGTATTAAATAGCGGCCTGGTGGCTCAATGGGAGACGGAAGTTTCCTAGTCCCAGCCCAGCCAGGTGTGTCCTTGAGCAAGACACTCAGCGCTAGCTCCCCGGCCGCCATGTGGCTGCTCACTGCTCCCCCCAGGGGGATGGGTTAAATACAGAGGACAAATTCCTTGAATGTGAGAAACATACTTGGCCATAAACATGATTCCCTTTCCCCAGCAGTCTGCCTTCCCTTTGCCCACCACTATTTCAAGGCAAAAGCAATTCACTCTTCCTGCCACTACGTGGCACTGTTGTGTGGTAATGTTTTTTTATGCCCTGCTCGCTCATTGTTGACATTGGTACCTTTTCAGCACTTTTATGACCCAGTTGTTTTGACTGTTGTCTTTGATCTTTATTATCACAACAGACTGCACAATAAACAACATTTCCCAGTCACGATCTTGTACACACGTACAAATGCATGCTCAGTATGAAAATACCCTGTAATTACATTGATAAACTAAATGAAATTATTTTAACATTCCTTTTCCATACGTGATCTAATTAAAGTCCCATAGTAATATTGTATAATGATAACAAATTGTGAGCAGACATCACAGTAGAAATGCCATAAAAGTGAGAGTGCATCACTTGGGGCCACCGATTACTCTAAAATTGTATCAGATTAAGAAGTTAAATTTCCACCTAATTCAAGATAATCTGAAAATTAGTTTTTGCTGCCTGTGTGGACTTCTGGAGCCTCACCGTTGTCCTGATTTGTGAACTGTCAAAGAGTTAATGGCTCTGTGTTGATGTTGAGTAGTTTTTCTTCAGCTCCCACCGAAATGGACTTGCACAGAAACGTATTTCATCTGTGCAGCATTGATCAGATTTAAAGACAGCAATGTGTCCTTTGTTTTTACTTTGCAACGTGTTACAGCAGTGTGACGGAGAAGCGCATGGATGGATCACGCCGTGTTTTATCACAGTTTGCGGCTAGGTGTGAGAGTGAGACTCAAAAGGTCGACTGAGGACATACCCGGGGGTTGGGCGAGTGGGGGCCAACAGAAGCTCGCACAGGGATAGCAGTGATGGCATGGAAGGGTGGTGGGGGGGCAGCCTTGAACACAAAAGGTACTTTGTACCTGGAACCCTCTCATATGTCCCCAGTTACAGCAGGAACAATCGAGAAACACTGGAGGAGGGGGGAGTCCTTTACTTTCCCCTTGAAAGAGGCAGTCTCTTTGTGCACAACCCTGTTTTGGTGTGTGCAGCACACCCTCCTACCACCACACTCCCTGTTTAACGCGCTCTCCATTTAGGCCCATTTTACTGCGTGTGCCGTGTTGCAGTAGAGTTGGAGTATTGGACCACGAACACAGATAACGGGGCAGAGTTGGTTAAGGAATGGGATTTCACGTCTCTGACAAAAAGGTCCACTTTTGACTTCCCACAGAGTGCTTCACCTGGGCATTTGGGTGAATAAGTTATTATTTTAAGTGTATTTCTGTTACAGTGCTGTTGATGCCTCTGAGATGTGGCAGCATTGGCTTCTGCTGAACAGGCTGCTTTGACGCGTCTTGTTCACCAGCATGCCAGCTTGGGCACCTCTCTGCCCCCTGTGTGCTCCTTTGGCATGCCCTGCAGAGCCTAGGAGTGCCCCAAGGCTGGTGACAGCAGCAGGCTCGGAGTGTGCCCCCGTATTAGGTACCCCCATGGGGGCCTCTTCCTGTTCCTGAAGGCCCTGTTCCCATCCTGCTGGCCTGGAGCTGCCCCCCCCCCCTCGGTGGGGCTGTTCTGCTGCCCCCCCCTCTCTGCGGGGCTGTTCTGCTGCCCCCCCCCTCTCTGCGGGGCTTTTCTGCTGCTTTTCAGCCCCTGATTCCCAGCGCAGCCGCAGCACAAGAAAAACAAGCAGACGTTTCAGCTCAACATACTTCCCAGCAGTCACTGATACTCTTTATTTGTGTTCCCAAGAACTCAGGATCCCAGCGATCCCAAGCTGGCCTGTTCCCAGTTTGAGGGTGGCTGTGGGGAAATCTGGGGGTACGGCTGCCTCCCCCATGTGATGCCTGTCACATGCTACCCTGAAAGTCAGAATAGAGATTTACAGGGAAAGACCGGTTTTTTTTTTTTGTTTTTGACCTCAGTGCCCAGATTTTGTGTTTAAAATTTATGCTTGTTTTTGGTGAGATACAGTGAATGTATGTGGTCTTTGGGAGTATTTCTATAATCTAAGATCTTTTTGTTCAACCTGTTCTGGGTCAGTTCTTTACAGAATACGGGCCAGATTACTCGCTGGAGATCAGCCCCAGTTGTCGACCGGACCGCAACGAGACACAGCAGCTAGACCGAGTGATCAGCACCATCAAAGGTACCTCCCTCGGGGGCAGGAGGCATGCTGCTTGGAGTTGGAATTGGGTCGCATTCAGCTGTGGTCAAGTTGCAGAGCTCAGAGTGGCAGTTCAGGCTCGGGTCGGGAGGAGCGGTCCAGGATTCTGTGGACAAAGCAAAAGAGCCAGGAGGCAGACACTCGGGTGGCCAGAACAGCGACGGAGCAGGTCAAAGATCAGGGGGTGTGTTGGGTGGGGGGGGTCATGAAGCCCACTTTTGGCCACATGATAGCCTGGGGTTCTTGATGTTTTGTGTGCAGCTCATTTATGAAGACTTGTTGGCAGGGTGTGTGACAGGACAGCGGGAGCTTTCACCACAGTATAGCCACCCCCCCAGCAGCCCCCCACCCCAGTGGCACGCTCCTGGTCCAGCATGGCTCAAGCTGTTGGTACAGGGGGACGTCTTTTTCTGCTTCCTCGGCTGCGCCGCCTGTGGGACGGCCGTGACCTCCATGTAGCTGGGGGGGAGGGCTTGGTTTGGAGTGGGAGGGCTGCTGGAGGAGAAAGGAAGGCTTTCAGAGGAGTGCAGCACTCCAGAGAACATGGCCTGCCTGTCAGTGTCACAGCTGCTCCATCGCCACTTCACAGAGCCATTGTTGTGAAACCAGATTCTCACATGCCTCGCCGTGTGCGGGACATTATCCCCCCCCATTCATGGCCTGAGGTGGAGCTGCACTGCTGCAAGCCCCGCGTCTCGCTTGTCGGCTTTGGCCTCGCGACGCAGCCTTGAAAGGGGCTCTACTGGGAAGGGGCCATGAGCTTGCAGGGTGAGCGGCAGGTCGCTGAAGGACAGGCGGCTCTCACCCACCGAGACACACAGGAAGACGCCTGACGATCACACACACAAAGCAGAGCTCAGTGAAACAACAGCCGGAAGCACTGGGCAGTTATCTTAGTCCGTGCTTGCTGATGGAGCACTCAGCTTCCACCTGCAAATAAAAAGTAGATTAACGTTAACAGCAAATAAAACACAGAAGGTCTGCAAAATGCCCTTTCGCAACTGCCATCTGGCAAATATGTGCGATCCAGTCGTTGTCTGTCGCCCATATGCCCGGCACTTAAAGGAGCAGTTACACAAATGAAAATGAGACTGACTGACTGACTGGATTGTGAATTGTGCAAATGGTGATAGGATTGTGATTGGCTGGAGTGTGAATTATGCAAATGAAGGAGATGGTGATTGGATGTGATGGGAAGTAGCTTTGTCATCGTTTTTTGTGAAGTGGCCAGAGGATGTGTTTGCATATGTTTGACTTCTCACTGTTAATGTGTCTTTAAAATGCTTCCCCTGGTTTGTCTTTCTTCAGTCCGTCAAGGGCTTGAATTAATTATTTTAAGCTTAGTTGTGACTCTGGAGAAGAATGCCACGTTTGGGTGTTCTCTGTTTGCATGTGGCGTTTCTGTGCATGGCAGTACATTGTGCCTGCTGAATACTGAGATTTCAGTGCTTTAGGACAGCTGGGAAAGGTGCTGTGTAAAAATAAGTGTTGATTGTCCTGTGTGCCCAAGGAAAAAAGTGTGTAAAATTGGGAGGGTTGTTCGGACTGCTGGCTGCCACCCAGCATCCTTCTCTCAACGCTTTCTGTTTGCCTTCCATTTGGGAGGTTGTCTGGCTCATAGAGATGATTTTAGTTTACAGAGCTATACATGTTATTTGTACAGTGATTGTGTCCACTTTGGTTAAGTGTTTCACTCTCCCCTGTTTTCTCTCACAGAGATATAATGATGTTTACTGGTTGGGCAGAACGCCTTGGGCCTTCTAAAAGCTGAGGGCTCTTCACCAGAGCACCCTGTGGGTTAAATGCAGCACAGAACACACATTGTAACCACAGGCCCTTAGCTGATAAATTTACCTGCTTTGCATGCAGTCAAAAATTTTACTATATTTGCATATTGCTGAAGGAAGGCAGCCCTGGGGTAATTTCCATTTTCACAAAGCAGTGGCTTTGTTACAGTCATAGTGAGCCAGAAATAAAACGCACGTGTAATGGGCGAACCGTGTTTCTGCGTGTTTGACACAGTGGATCGGTTGGTGGGTTGTTCACACTTCCGAACACCTTGTTGAAGCGCCTTTCAGCGTGTTTTAGCAGTGGACTCACACCTTCACAGAGCCATTGGTAAAGCATGTCATTTTAGTGCCGTCCTAGCTTTGTGAAATGCTTTATTTCACAAATTAGTAAGGACAGTTATTGTTATTTCTATACTTATTACTGTGGTCAGCATTACATTAAGATACACTCATCTGAAAAAAGGCTTTAATGGGACTTTATGGCTGCCTCAGGGAAAGTGTCTGTCTGTACAATCAGATTTAACTCTGCTTCTTCTCTCGCCAATGTCCCTTCTCTCTTTGTTTACAGGGAATCTGAAGAATGTGGTTTAGGCCTGACCTCAGCGTACATTTCCAAATCAGGGAGGTATAATGAAGACAGTATGTGTATCTCATTGCCGGAGGGGAGCCTTTGAAAACATTGCTTCGATGTTTCCAGGAAATTTTCTAATGAGAACTTGTGCCTATTTGTGTCAGTTTTTAAATTCATTTAAGGCTATAGAGGGGGTTATTTTAACAGAACATGTGTTTTAAACCAGTGTTTAGACGCAGATATTTATACACAGTTTGCGTTGCGTTCCTGTGTTTCACTCAAGCTGCGTTGCACAGCTACAAAGACGTGTAATACTAGATTTGCGCTGGTCAGTGTTACTTTTTGATGTCCCCCAGTCAATTCATTTACAAATGTTAACTGTCATACTGTAACCCCACATGCTGGACCGTCCACGTACCCTCGGTGTCCAACATACACAGGAGTTAATATCACCCGCCCATTAACCAGAGCTGCAGTAATGAAGACTTGTCACTTGTACTGTTAGCAAAGTCAGGAAATGTGGAAAGTGGCATTTCTCAGTGACGGGATGTGTCGATGATATCTGCTCTTCAGCAATTTGGTACTCCTGTAGACCTGAGCTGGGTAACGGAACAGTTACCGAAATGTGTCTCTGAGAAGAGGAATCGGTTGTCACAGCCATGTGCACTAGACATCGCCAACCACAAGTAAACAGTCAGCACCAGTTCATGCCGCACCTGCCTTTAAACACGGATAAATGGTTACCGATGTTACACAGTTTTCATTTCAAGAAAGCTTCAAACGGTTAAGTAAATCAAACATTTTTGTATTTTTTTACTGTTTTGTTATTCACTGTAAATATTCCTTAATAAAAGGTGATCGTTGTTGGCTGTGTGGTTCTTGTGTGGAAAGAACAAAACAAAAAGTTGTGAATGGTGCCAACAGAAGAACACACACCATACTTTGTTGGAGTAGACTCATAGTTCTCAGTCTGAAACTGCACAGGTTTAGAGCTACGTTTTTAAAACCAGCTAGTATAAATGAGATATTGTATTGTGAGGTCATGTGAGCTGGCAGCAGAATAGAATTTCACAGTCAGGTGGCTCAATGGGTAGAACATCAGGCTGGTACGTGGAAGTCTCCCAGTTTAAATCCCAGCACAGCCAGATGTGTCCTTGAGCAAGACGCTCAGCGCTAGCTCCCCAGGTGATGCATGTTGTTGGCTGACCACAGCAACCCCCACTGGATGGGTTAAATGAAGTAATTTCCCTCTGGGATTAATAAAGTATTATAAAATAAAAATACTTGCCCAACTGACTAAATTAAAGCAGAATCGTTTTAAATGAGCTGGACCACAGTAACTGGTGTTAAAGTATCTCACACAACAAATGTACTGCATTATACGCGAGTTTACACTTTTCAGCTTGAACCAAATTACTTTAAATTATAATGCAGAATTACAATATCTTGGTTATTACATCCTTCATGCGCAAAACCCCCCAAAATAATCAGCCTCGAGGTACAGATATAGTTATATTATAAATTAAGGCCAACGCTGGTGTGAGACCGTTACAACATTTAGCTAACCTAAATCCGGCAATGTGTAGCCGAATGCTGTCAATAGCATCTATTTTGTTTTAATAACGTTTTAAATATTTCCAATTTATTTTCCATTTTGTACCTGGTCAGCGTATTGGTTTTCCTTTATTGCATGCGTTTATCTTGCTGAAAGTCGCACTTAGTAACAGACAGAATGTTTTGTAAACGAAGTTTTGAATGAAAAAAATTCTGATATGTTGTTAATGTTAAGATTGTGTATTTGCGTTTAAATTAAGACGACCCGACCGTTTCTATAATTTGCATATATTTTCCTAGTGGAGACCAAGTGCGCCTAGTCCGGTTCAAAGGCCTCATCTGCATGAGAACCGCCGAGTTCCTCTAATAGAGGCGCGCCCTGAATGAAGCAGATGCGCAGTTTTTGTGCGAGTAACAGAAAAGACGCCGGCTGAGATTCACTTAAAGAATAATAATATTTTTAGGAATGGGTTTCTGAATAATTTAAACGGGACACACGGTTTTTTTATCTAAAAATTTGTGCTCGTATAATATGACCAGGATTTACATGCAAATCGCATTTGAGAGGGGAGGGGTCTAGTTGCTGTGCGTTTTGTGCATTATGGAATGTGAATATGAAAAAAAGACGGCCCATACGGAAAATGTTTGAAGAAATTTCAGCGATGTTTAAAATGTGTAAAGAAATATTGACCAATCTGAAATGTTGAGTCATCTATAATGTCATAAGTTGTAATTGTAATTATTATTGACGATTGCTAATGTGGTAATTATTTGAATAACAATTTTCTGTTTATTATTATTATTAGAATGAATGAATATTATTATTGTTATTATTATTATTATTATATTTTTACAACTTTTACTATTTTGGAAGACATCATTCGTAGTTTTCTGAGTAATTAATATTCCAACGTCAACAAATAATTTTCAATTTTTTTTCTTATTGGTCTTAAGACATTTCGTGAACTGAGCTGGTTGTTTTATTTTTAAACTGACAGATGGCGGATATGCATCCTAATAATGTTTTCTTAGATAATGGATTATTTACATGATATCGAGGCGTCCCCGCCCCCAAACCGCACGTGCGGTTCCTTTGTCACTCCGGTTCTTGTCAAAATCCATTCCGCGTCACTGACGTTGCCAAACCTTGGCTGTTCGCTTTCCTGGGAGTGGGTTGTGCGCACACACACACCAGTGTTAAATCACAAGTCACTGTAACAGGTCGTATTCTGGTGGAAAGATCCAAGCAGCCCGTAAGACTGTAAATGTGATTATTCATCTACAAGCAAGGACCACTTTTACTTTTGAAAATACAGCTTTCTTCTTATTCACAGTGCATGTGGCCGACTGAGCTTGGATTAATCTTTGTCGAAATTTGTACTTCCACAACTTTTGAGAAAGTGCCCTTACCAGAGGTAAGTTAGTTAACACTAATACAGTTCAATGTATTTTGTAAAGGCTGATAATTTCATTAGTGAAGGAAGGACATCTTATTTGTCATAAATTAAATTTATTTTCTGCACAGGGTAATATTTGCGGTATTTTGCAGTATGTACTTTACTGGACATGATTTTACAGTACAGTACAATGTGTACATAAAGTTAAAATAATATTGAACAGTACTCAATCTTTAAGTGTATAAGTGTAATTAACCACTAAAAGTAAATCAAAAACTATATAATAAATACATCTGCCAAAAAATTTAATTTAATAGTACCATATAACAGTACCATGAAGTCCACTTACGAACTGTATATATGGATATGTATATTCCAAAAAATATAAATTGTTATAAGTTTATAAGGTTAGTCTTGGTGTACACATATAAATTACTTGTCCACTCAAAAAGTGTCTAAGAATATTTTCATCAAAACGGTAAGGCTCAGGAAAGCTCTCTGGCTGTCAATATTTGTCAAAGGTGATCACCACCTAGTGGAAGGACAAGGCAAAACGCGAGATGAGAGATGCGATGAATGTCAGCTGCATATCAATGTTCCGCAACCATGCCAATTACAAACCTCACTGCCAGGCAACAAGGGGCAGCAGAGACACTCTGACATCTTGGAGAGAGGCAGAGCAAAGGACTAGTGTGACCTTCTCTTCTCCGTTCTCTCCTCGTTTGGATGAAAAACAAGCGGCTGGGAAAAGAGTAGCCCCAATTAGATGTTTTTTTGAGTGCTGCAGCACAGCTGGTACACAGGCTCCTGCAGTGATTACTGTTCTGTTACCCTCTTGACTAATTCACTCCTAATCCGACCGGTAATTGGTTATTTACGCCCGATTTACTGTGAGGTCAACCGCTAATTTACAAGGCAGTGGAGGTGGTGCTGGGTGAACTTAACAACTTCAAGAGTTTCTCAGCACTGCTTATGTCTAGCTGTGGAAGTTCTAAGGAAGCATCTCTATTTTAAAAACTGGACAATGGGAGAATGTTAAACGTTGACTGATGTTGGTGTTAATCCCTGGATTGGGTTCAGGTTATGTGTCACATGGAATAGTTTTGTGTTTTATTTCCAGGTCAAGTCACATTTCCACGGGCCCCATCACTCTGGCCATGACCTTTTGTTGTTTGTGTTCCTTTTAGGTGCACTCAGGTGATGAGTTCTCTGCTCCTCAGACACAGCATGAAGGACAGCGAATCTGTGGCCCTGCTCCATTACTCTGGCTCAGGCTCTGCCAGGGTGCCCGGCCCATTCTCAGCGCCTGGCCTTCACTCCTCGCCCCCCACCGTAGGAAAGCCCCAATCAATTGATTTGCCTCCAGGCCCCCAAATGCTGGCCAGCAGACAACTCCAAAAGCTGAACAGCCACTATCAGAGCCTGGGTGTTGCTGCCATGTCCTTACCTGGACCTCCAAGGAACTACAGCACTGCTACCACTGCAGGGGCTGGACATGTGCTGCCCCCAACTCGTGGGACTTCTCCGGGTCCTGGAATCATCGATTCTGACCCAGTGGACGAAGAGGTTCTGATGTCACTGGTAGTGGAGCTGGGCTTGGATCAGGCCAGCGAGTTGCCAGAGCTCTGGCTGGGCCAGAACGAAGTTGAGCTCTTCTCCGATGTGTCCACGTTGTGATATGCAGTATCCATGCATGTTCCATCCCACGTGTAGAGGGAATACAGACTGACCAGCTTGGTCAAACACCATGTGTTTGCTGGAGCAGCTGTCTAGTTATCCAGAGTGGACAGGAGAACACTGAGAACTACTATTTTAGGAGAAAGGCATGAAAATACTCTATAGGAAGCTCAAACCTAAGTCAGTCTGTGTTTACCACTTTGATTTTAAGCTTCGAAAAGTTTAAAATTACACAAACTTGACTTGTCGACAAGTTGGGGAAGTTTTCTACTTTGAAAATTAAGAAAATGAACATGCTCATCCAGATTTTATGGTTAATTTGTTCTGTGGGTAACTGAAGATGAATGAAATTAGCAGTCAGTTCTGTTGATTTTACATAAACTGATCATTCATTCTCTGACACCTTCATGGTTTTCCTAAATATTATGAACTGTATAGATTATGTTTTTCTTATATCATAGAATGGCTGTACGCAGAACACATACATTGATGAAAATATTTCAGCAAGAGGAGTTCTCACTGATTTCTGTATGCTGAAGAGTTAAAATAGGCATGAACATTGTGGTTCTACCATGGTTACAGCTGGGTGGCCAGCATAGAATTGCAGCTCTGCAGTGGGACGGAGGACAACAACACAGCAAGTTCCTCAAAGCACCCCCTCCACATCTCTGGCAAGAACATGCAATGGTTTTATGGGGTTAAGGACGGGGTGTACTGGAATGAGGTTACACTGTGTAGTCTTTATTTTTCACTGTTTGCATTTAAGAACACTGACCGTATGTTAACACAAAGGCATATGATGAGACTCCCAGGTACTTAAATGTTACTGTTACCCTGTAAAATACAGTAGCCAAATGTAAGTGCAAGTCTGAACAGGTGATACATGTTCTATGGTCATGACGTATGAATGTCCATGACAGTTTGTGTGTGTCCATGTTACATTTCATTGTGAGTTTTATACAAAACGATAGAAAGAATTTCAGAGTGTGTTTACTTTCACAACAGGCACTTCGTTAGTGATTGGATTGAGAGAAAAGCATTTTACCTGACCATTGTACTTACTTTCCCAATTTGTAATATTTTTTAATATCCTGCATCGTCTATTAGGAACTGGATGAAAGGAAACAGAACATGAAACTGCTGAGACGGTTTTTACTGGAGGTCTTAAAAACATGGGAATTAAATTTGGTGGCCACAATTTTTCTTTTTTGTATGATCACGTGTGTCTATGAGATCCTTGTTTCCTTTCATTTTACTAACATTTTCTTTCATTCATAATCGCTGTTTAAAACATCTTTAGTAATATTCTTATTAAAAGATGTAGCAAGACCATATAACATAGGCACCTGTGTCTTACATATTTGGGAGATAAATCTTACAGGGTTGAATTTCCTGCTAAGTTTTCCCTTACACAGTGGTCTGGTCAAAGAGTTGCTGGACAACATTGTGGCCTGAACTTGGAAAATGGTCTGACTATAATAAAACATAATGGATTTTGACAGCAGCAGAATGAACACAACACAATTGAGGTGAAATGGGAGGCAGGAGACCATTTGACATTTAAAAATATATACAGTTTCAGCTGAAGATATTGAGTAAATCACCAGTGACAGATGCTTCCATTCCACATAGATAGCTCATGGTACTCTTCATTTTTGAGTAAACATACCACATTTGTGCCTCAGTTGCAGAACTCTTTACTTGTTCTGATCTGGGTATGTGAGTTGCATTGGTGGGTCAGTGGGAGATCCAGTACACAGCCAGTATAGTTTCTTGCCCTGCTATAGGTAAATAGACACTAAAAATCTCCCAAATGTTCCAAGAGTCTCCCCAAAATCATTGTCTCCCAGACCCCTACGTGTGATCCATAATCCCCCAGAAATCGACAATGACCCCAAAATTTCATTTTGGTGACAACCTTTTCTGTGTTTTAGTGTTTAAACAATCTAATAAAAAGGAAATCCCAGTGATTTTCTGACAAGGAACACATAGGTTTTGGAAGAGACCCACCTCTTCCCTGAAGTCAGTTTTTCAAACTTGAGACATCTTTGTAAATAGCCTTGCTGCCTTGTGTGTCCCCAGGGAAACCCTAAGGTTAGGAAATAAATCTTACACAAATTCAGAACGATACATATACTTCTGCCAAGGCTTGTGGCTTGGAAAGATGGATAAACTCAGGGTGCATCGTCATTGTCTCTCAAGGCAAGCTCTGTCAACAGCGACCAGCAAATTCTGCTACACAAGCCTGCCATCTAGTGGCTGGTAATGACGAATACCTGAAGAAAACTTGAAGCTATTAGTAAACAGTAAATATTACAACAAACTGCAGTTACAATTTATTTTTATATAACACCTTTCACAAAGAAGTTACTAAAGGATTGTAACAAGAGTACTTGATTGATTAATACACAAAAATGTGCAACAGATCTCTGTCATTAGGCATGTTCTCTGTCAGTCACATAGTTTATTGAGATCAAAAGGACGTGATGGTTATTGTGGTACTGTCAGGGAGGGTCAGCGTACACAAGAGCACTTGACCTGTGTGACACTTCACAAAGGAACATATGGAAACGCGCTTATCTCCCCCCTTACATGCGTTAGCTTTGCTCACCTGATTACATGTTTGACAGTAACTCAACCAGTGTAAACAACTATTTTCATCTGTGAGATCTTGCAGCATCATACTGGCAAAGGGTGTGGGAAAAGTGCAGTGCAATGAAAATTAGTCTATCTCTCATGTGAATGTGGAGCTAGTGCAGGCCTTGTCAATTACAGTAATTCACATTTGGGGCCAGTTTTGAAAAGCCAAATCACTTGAGGGGCCATACATTTCAAGATGTTATGATACTGTACACCAACACTCTGTTCATTTAGTCAATTCCACTATCCAAATGGCACTAAATAACAAGTAGGCCCACATTACAATAAATAAAAATACTATTATAATGTTAATAATCATCTTTTCGTGGTTACTTATTTACATAATTTTTAAAGTATTCCATCGGGCTAATTAAAATATTAGACCAATATTACACCAATCAGCAGGTCAGGAAAAATGACTAAGGGGCTGCATCTGGCCTAGGGGCACTAGTTATGTAACCCTGGGCTGGTGTGTGTCACTCATGACTCACAACCGCTTGTCTTAGGTGTCAGAGCCTGTTTAAACATGGTGGGTGTAGTCTATGCCCTCTACAGTATGGGGTATAGGTGCAGGAAAAAAAGATTTCAGTTTCCATGTTCTGACCTATTCGATATTGTCAGCCACGTGGGCATTCCCTAAAGGCAAGTGAAGATATGTTTCATTTCAGTGTAGAGGGGAGGGGGGACACTACTTATGGCATCCAATCCATTATGTGAGTCAACTAACCAGGATGCATGTTGATTTGGGGAGGTGGGCAACTGACATGTGGTTAGATGACCTGATGATGAACTTGTGCCGATCAGGTCATACCACATGTTAGCAGGGCAGGACATTGCTGTGTTTAACCTACTTAACTGGGCATGACGATTTGCCATAACCTGAGCTGATGCACTGTGACAGATGGCAAGCGCTGCTGTTCACATTATAAGGGCTGTCTCTATCAACTGCAGCGTGAAATAGAAAATTTATGTAATATTGCTGTAAGTAAGGCTTTAAAGTCGTTAAAAAAGTGGGTGATGAAATGGCTGCAGAAAAATGTGTAAGTGGACAGCTGTGAAAGTGTGGTGTGTAAATCACTTTGGATAAAAACCTTGCATAACCAGTAAAACAATATAATTTTTAACACCCATGCTATAAATTGTAACATACTTTGCTGGAGGACATTAGTGTTATTTTGTATTTATTTCTGACTAATAAATTTTTTGATCATTACTCAAGTAGGAATTTACAAGAGCAGCTCACGTTACGTAACTAGTACAAAGGTACCAACCTCGTCACAGCTGGTTGCAGGCAAAGCCTACATGTGCACAGCAAACCTACAATAAAATGAGAGTACTGGTTATGTATTTCTTATACATATTTAAGACCTAAAAGCACCATAAACAATATTTTCTTGCATAGAGGTTTTCTATATTTAAATCCTTTATTTATTACATATTTAAATCTAGTAAGTAAACATCGCAATAAGTCTGTATTTGAAACTACACTGGATGAAAATAACTGAAATAAACACAGTATTAACGGTATTTTTATAGCAGTACTTGAATAGTTCTAGTTTATTGTATAGAGATTAATGCCTGTCTCTAGTTGTACTAAAAGTCCTCCTCGCTAGGTGGCAGAAGTCAAATAACCTGAGAATAAATAGTGGAGCGCGTCTTCTAAACAGCCGTCCTTTCCGGCGTTATGTTCTTTGGGCTGGAAGTGGGAGGTCCTTTTCCCCGTAGACTCCGCCATGGTGAGAAGAATTACTGAACGTTTCCTCAGAAAAATAACCTTTAAACATCGTGTTTTCGCTAAATAGTATTTCCATTCTGTCCAAAAATAAATGATATTCATGATTTCTTGGACTAGTATGTTGGGATATTTTTATGAAGACTGCTTAAGTTTAATAAAATGCAACTTAACCGTCTCCTATCCTTGTCTCATTGATTTTTTTAAGCTAACAGTTGTAGTGACTTAAGTTTTTGTGAAAACCTAATGCGTAGAGTTTGGGCAGAAATGTTTAGCAGTTGTGTGTTATATTGGTAGTTCGAGCCCGAAAAGTAAGTTATTGGAGCCGGTTGAACAGAAAGGCCTCAGCTGGAGCCTGTTTCGTGGACAGTGTGCGCTAACCTAGCCTAGCTCTCCGGCTACCTGCTTAGCCAGCTAGACCAACGGTAGACTCTACCTGCGGTTGTCTAAATAATCAGTCTAGTAAACCGTTGTTTTTTCTGATTACTTGGGGAATGGCAAGGTAGTTGTAGTCCTTCAGGAATACGTTATCTGGCGTTAATTGTTGGTGCTGTGGGACATGCTATGTGGGATGCGTTTCACACTCTGAGTCCCTCTTCACAGGCTCGTGGACCGAAGAAGCATCTGAAGCGCGTGGCAGCACCCAAGCACTGGATGCTGGACAAGCTCACTGGAGTGTTTGTGAGTGTTTTCTCCCTGCCTGTTGGGGACTCACAGGCTTATTCTTACTTTGGTGTGGGTAGACCAGCGTTTAAACGCACATTTTTCCCTGACCATTCTTGCTTAACTTGTTCAACTACACTATATCGTTTTGCGTTACTAATTCTTTCTGTGCAGATTTGTCTTTGTAAGCAAGGTGGCTGACCAGGTAGGGATGTCTTGTACATCCAGGGCCACGAGTTATATTCTAGTTTATGGTGTGTTTGCTCTGGTTTTGAAAGTCCAAAGACATACAGCACAGGTCTACTTGCCTCAACCTGTATGCGAATGTACATGGTTTGGGTGCACCGTGCCTTGCACCGCATATTCTCTGAATAAGCAGCGTGAATGAATGGTTTTGCTCTGTAGTTTTGTGTGTATAAAGCAACACCATGTCCATCCCCCTTCAGGCTCCACGTCCTTCCACTGGGCCTCACAAGCTGAGGGAATGCCTGCCCCTCATCATCTTCCTGAGGAACCGGCTGAAGTACGCCCTCACTGGAGACGAGGTCAAGAAGATTTGCATGCAGAGGTTCATCAAGGTTGATGGCAAGGTCCGTACTGACATCACCTACCCTGCTGGCTTTATGGGTAAGTCTTCAGCTCAGGCTACATTACTGCTGCCTTTAGCTACTTACAGACATCCTTTCTCCTCCTGAACAATATGCTGTTGTGGCCAATCTTGAAATTAAACAGAATTTTACGGGATTATTAAATAGTGACACTGTTTTAGCATATTTGTCTCATTCATTGGCTAAAGATGCAAGTTGTGATGCATAAATTATCAGATACTGGCATGAAACTTGAAAGGTGACCAGTAGTATAATTGTTTGGGATGACAATGGACTGTCAGCCAAAAAAGTGTTGGCTTGTTCCAGTGATCATCTCTGGAACAAGACCAAAAAACTTAAAACACTGCAATTTGTTTTCTTTGCCTTTCTAAGTGTAACATTCTTTAGTAGCAGAGTATCATATGTTGGTTTCATGCTGATTCACAGTAATTAGCCTGATATTAATAGGTATTGTAGGTTAGTTGATTTTATAGGGAAACAAAAACATGTAACACGTTTAAAAACTAATGCTTTTGTTGTTCCGTATCCCTGTTAGTTCAGATAAGTGTGCACAGAGTAAGTGAACTTAGGCTTGATGACAAAGGTGATGGATGGATTCAGCTCTCCTGGATGCAGGCACAGAACAGACAATTTTAACTTTTCACTGTACTCCTGATTGGGTGTAAAGTTTAAGGCGTAAATGGTGAAGGCAATAAAGCATAAGTGGTGGATTGTTACAGGAGTCTTTCTCCTTTGACACCTTGGATTTTTTTAAGTACTGTCTTAAACGTGTCTAAAATGGGAGTTTTAACCATGTATTTAATGAACTGATCTGTAATCTTTTAATTTTGTCCAGTAGCAAGAACTGGTTATTTGTGCAGCAGTGTGTCTAACTGATGTTGCTTTAACATCCGTAAAAACATGTTTTTGCTGACATTTCAATGCTTTCAATTTCATTGTACCATCCTGCTGTGCAATGACAGTCTGTTCTATTGTTTGTTATAACTGCAGGTTCTGTTTATGTATTAGCCCTGGGTTGGAGTGTTGTGGGCTTCACTATGCAGGCATTTGGTCCCTTAGTTTAGTTTTTATTCTTTTAGTTTTTTTACCCCCTTCTGTAGACTTTGCCCTCAACATTAGTGTTGGTGCATCCCTTATTGACTTGTGAATTTTCTTAATGAAACTCTAATTGTAATATGATGTACTGGCTCTGTAGTTAATGGAACAATCTGTTAGCATATTACTTACAGCCTCAGAGCACAGGTTCTTGTCTGTGACCTTGTGGTTGTTGTCCAAGATGGCATTTTGAGTTGTGGCACTTCATCACAGCACGTGAGAGGCGTCTCGTGTTATGGGCCAGTGGTAGCACCTCTCCACTGAGCCTGTGACCTCCTCGTTCATGCCATTCACACTGCTACACTGGGCTTGTCGCACTGTCGAAATGACATTGCAAGGACAGGGCAGGGGCGTGAGGATTAGCTGTGTCTCCTGCCAAGTGAGGGATGGGCTCTTAGCTGCCACATTTTCAGGGATTAAATCCCCTTTTCTGGGGTCCTGCCTAGGAGACGTCCTTGCTGTGTGGTGGCTGCCCGCCCACCTTGGTCTTTTGGCATGGTGACAAGTGACCCTGAGTGATCTTTTCAGTGTTGAAGTGCCACGGTTACCTGGATGGAAGTGTTTTGAACTTGCATTTGGGATAGGCTGAACTTCTCCCTGTCGGTTGTGGCGGCGCGGTGTAGTCCGATGCGGGCAGTAGTACATGCACACAATGTACGATGCATATACATGCTGCACACGCTTGACTGTTTACACCTGTGTTTTGCGCCATGTGTGGGCTGCTTGTAGGCTGTGTGTGGAACATGTTCTGAGTCTTGACTGTGTCTTCCCAGATGTGATCAGCATTGAGAAGACCGGAGAACACTTCCGTTTGATTTATGATGTCAAAGGCCGCTTTGCCATCCACCGCATCACTGCAGAGGAAGCCAAGGTGTGCCTGTCCCTCTTTGTGTAGTGGTCCAAGGGCACAGTTGGGGTGATGGTGTTTGGGTCTGCTGTGGAATACAGGGATGCTTGTTTAAGGGCTTTGGCTGCTCTTGCCAGCAGAGCAACCTGAGAGACCGCCCTCTTATCAGCCCAGAGGTGTTTTACTGCACAAACTGGCTTCCTTGGTTCTGGTCAGTTTGCTAGGAGGTCTTTGTATTTACTCTACTGCTGCGTTGTCCTGCCTGCAGTACAAGCTGTGCAAGGTCAGGAAGATCCTTATCGGCACAAAGGGAATCCCCCACCTGGTGACGCACGACGCTCGCACCATCCGCTACCCTGACCCCCTCATCAAGGCCAACGACACCATCCGCATTGACCTGGAAACTGGCAAGATCACCGATTTCATCAAGTTTGACACCGGTGAGGACGGGGTTCTGCGTTTCTGACCTCGAACGAGGGGCCCCTCTCGGCGGTGTGGCCAGCATCAGTGGAGGAGCTGCTATGTGTTTCTGTGCATTGCCCTTTGCTCGTTGAGCAGTGTCTAACCCCTAGTATGTCACCTTCCCCTGGACAAACCCTGCAGGTAACCTGTGCATGGTGACAGGAGGTGCCAACTTGGGGCGTATTGGTGTGATCACCAACCGCGAGCGCCACCCTGGCTCCTTCGACGTGGTGCATGTGAAGGATAGCGCCGGCAACAGCTTTGCCACCAGGCTGTCCAACATCTTCGTCATTGGCAAGGTGAGCAGGACAGGACTGGGGTGTTGGTTTTGGTAGCTTCCGATACGTGCTCTTGCTCTAGGAGTGCTGTTTGGCTGACTGCTGTCATGTGTTCAGCCCTGCCCGATCGACAGTAACATGTTAAACGCTTTAATTTGTGTAGTCGTCAAAGGTTTGAAAATCCAAAAAACTATGCAAGGTGGTGGCACACTGTTTTTGAATGCGCAAATTAACATTTTAGTATGTGTTAGCTGTCACTAATGGTAAATTATAACTGACTCCAGAATCTAAAGACTTCTATAGTTGTGGTGGCCAACCACAGTCCTGGAGAGCCAATTCAGTCAGTTTGACCTCTATCTTAATTAAATGTCAATTACATCATTGGTAATCCTTGTTCTCCATGATAATTTCTGTGCTTAGTTGTTTAAAATTGAGAGTTGGACAAAGAAAGTTAATTGACACTCTTGCTTTATGATTGGTAACATAATTAAAAATAACATTGCTATGTCTAACTGCAGAATTATAGCAAAAAATGTATGGATAATTCAGCAAGGTTTTTTTTTATTCAAACCTGTTATTGTATTTGAAGTTATTGTATTTTATGCTATTGTAATAACGAATAGCATAAATAGGTACTAATAACAAAGAATGCTTAAGTAGTGATTTAAGTGATCATTTACAAGAAATGGACTGAAATCTGTTAAATGTTTAAAAATTAAGCAATGTCAGCCTGTCATGCTTTTACAATTAAAATGAATAAGGGCTCTTGATGATTACGGGATTGACACTAATTATCCAAAAAAATCAATGTTAAATAGACTTCAATTAAAAGCAGAATTTGGCTGAAAACACCTGCATGCCAGGAGGCTCCCCAGGACTGTGGTCGGCCACCCCTGTTCTATTAGAAGCTGACTTGGGTTTTATTAAGACTTAAATTCAGGGTTTTGTTTACTTAAGTGGAAGTATGTAATTAACAGTTTAGATGGTGTCCCAGCTAAGTACAGAATGAGATCCACAAGCACACATCTTAGTTTTGGCGCTAAGTGCTGGTATATCTGATGTCCCTTTATCCTTTGCCAGGGCAACAAACCATGGGTGTCTCTGCCACGCGGCAAGGGCATCCGGCTTACCATCGCTGAGGAGAGAGACAAGAGGCTGGCTGCTAAGCACGGTGGCAACTAAGACTCACAGGGGCCCTCCTTTGGGGCCCTGCACCTCCCCGCACCCTCACAGATTTCACATGAAATAAAAGGTTGTATACAAAACCACTAGAGACTGTGGAGTTTTACTTTTGGGCTGTGTTGGCATGTGCACTGAGGTGTTTTGTGGGGCTGAAATTGATGCTGGGTGTACCCCCTTTTGTAATTTCCTGAGTGTCTGCCGCTGGTATACGGGGTCCAGATTTTGCATACGCCGATGTGGACGCATCTCAGTAATGAATGTGAGATATAAACACTTCATCACATACTGCAGGAATTCAGGAATTTTTGCAAACTAGTGTGCAAACAGTTTGGTGTAAGTTTTTTTTTTTTTTTTTTTTTTTTACGTGTTTGGTTTTTAAACTGTGGTTTTTTTTTTTTTCTTTGTAAATACACAGTGGTGAAAAAAATTTTAGAGTGGAGTGATT
>JABJVR010017923.1:27525-40576 GCA_025773905.1 Chitala chitala | reverse complement strand
ACACAGACCCAAGGCAGGAATTGAACCCCAGGCCTGGAGGTGTGCGGCAACAGTGCTAACCACCACGCCACCGTGCCGCCTGGTATACAAAACAGCATTTTAAAAATTGTAGTTAATAGCTGAATTAAAAAAATTACTTAATGCTTTTTGTGTTTACTGAATGTTGCTTGCTGCTTTTTTTCAGTACTGTTTAACCTTACGTCATGCAATAATGGGGACCACACTGTAACAGCTTTGAGTGGTCTCACTGCCTTCTCGGAGAAGTGGTCCATGGTACTATGTGTCCCTGACAAATTTCACATCTTCCTCCTCCCCCTTCTCCTCCCACTGGAAATGGCAACAGTGTTCCCAGAATCAAAGAGCTTGCCCACCTGTGACGCATGCTGAAAGCTTACCAACGGTCAGCAGTTCTTTGTGTTCCTCACGCGGCCTGCAGGTCAGGTCATACCACACACCTCCTTGAGTTCTGCTGCCGACCTTTGTTGCCAGAGGCAGCGTGAACCTGCTCACGTGGTGCTGAAATCTGTGACTTCTGGGAAGACCCGGCAGCCTGTTGGCCCAGGATCAGAATGTGCCGTTTCCAGACTGGCCGACGCGGAATCCACTACAGCGCTAAGTGTCCTGACCTTTAAGCATGCACTTCAGTTGATTGTGCCGCGGTGTAGGGGTCGGGTCCACATGAAAGGCGTCTTATCTTCTCCACCCGTGTGACGGCCTTGTGGCTGCAGCTGAAGGTCTGGCCCTGACGTTCTAACTGCAGCAGCTGCACAGTCATGTCCCAGGACAGGAGACCATCATGCCAGCGTTGTGCAAATTTACGTTGCGATCATAAAAATCACATTTTTTCACACAAAAAATCTTATTGGGTAAACAAACACAATATAGTGTTAATAAATTTAAGGGATTTGCACAAAACATGGAAGCACATTTGAGCAGTGGTCAAAGATGGTGAGAAGTGTTAAAAGTGCCACTCAGCTTTCTTTTTACCAGATTGTAACAAAACAAGTATTAGTACAAGTAGTGAGGCATAACAGTTTATCATCTGTCCATATAACAGTACTAGTAGGTAATCTCCAGGTTCACTGGTTTCCTCCCACAGTCCAAAGACATGCGGGTTAGGGTGATTAATGTCTCCAAATTGCCCATAGTGTGTGCTTGGGTGTGTGTGTGTGTGCGTGTGTGTGTGCCCTGTGGTGGGTTGGCGCCCTGCCCTGGGTGTCCCCTGCCCTGTACCCTATGTCTCCTGGGTTGGGCTCCAAGCTTCCTGCAACCCTTCACAGGATTAAGCGGTATATCGAATGGATGGATGGATGGATGTATGGATGGATGTTAGCTTTGCTGTTCAGTAGCCTGTTGCTTCACACGACACAGCTAACAGCTCACCTGTCCCCTCACTGCGACTGTCCTGTGCACTGCTTTGACCTTATCAAACCTGCCATTTAAACACCTGCGTCATCCTGGCTCCTGCTTGTGGCCCTCTTCCACTCCCAGTGCCTCCCAGTGCCTCCCGGTGCCTCCCAGTGTCTCCAGCTCTGCGGTGTGTGGGGAGTCCCTGACACATTCACTTGACGTACAGCCCTGGTGCAAGACACTAAATCTCAATATAAGGAAAACCTTGTAGCGTCAGGAGCCATTAGGCCTTATGAGGTTCTCCCCCTCTTTTTCAAAATGAATAAATAACCCAGTTTTAATAAATAAATAAATAAAGTCCCGAGAATGGGCTCAGCCAATAGGTTTGCGTCCTGTCTGGTTGGCGCTCTGATTAAATTGTGGCGGACCTTTCGGAGATATTGGATGTGCTGCGTGCGATTCGTAATACCATACATCATGCTGGGCGCCTGGCTCCTTGGACCAAACCTACATTTACTGTGGGCATTTTTGCTTTCTTAAGTAGCTCCCCTGGCACAGGGCTCGGAGGAGGGCGGGTCAGGATGCAGATTGACTCATAAGATTTGTTTATGAGAAGATTTAGATAGAGTGCCGGCCTGATTTGAAGTGACGTATCCATTTTTTTTTATTTTTTATTTTTTGGTGGGGTCTGCACTTTTGTGGGTAGCAAGGAAGAGGGCGGAGACAATGATCTCAGCAATTTTGATGGAGAGGTCTCTTTTCAAAGCAACGGCAGGAGTAACCATAGTTTCTTCTTTCTTCTGTCATCTGCATCGGTGGAGCTTCAGAGCTTAATCCTGGCTTCCGCTCCTTTGGGCTGGCCTGCGTGCTGCTTACCTAGTTCTGGGATTTGTTCTCATCCACACCAGATTTTGCGGGCTTGCCGTGTGTGTTGAGTGAGATGAGTTGAAGATTATCTTTGATTTCATACCTCACTGGTTTTACATTCCATTTCCCAATAAATGCCTACACAATCGACTTGTTTTCTCCTTGCACACGTAACTGTTGTACAACACACTCTGCTGTACTGTCTTTTATTTTTAGCTACACCTTGACCCTTAATTAGGCCAAAAAACACCATGTTAACGTGTGAGCATCTCCTTAAAGGCTTTAGCGTGACGCCTGTGTCAGATGTCCTGCCCTTACGTCGCTCCGTGACATTAGCTCCCTGTGACCCCAGATGTCCTTTTCCTGGAAGAAGCAACCAGAGTAAAGCGGAGAGATTGTCCTGTTAATGATGTCAGGGTGAGCAATAGCCAGACCTCTTCACTGAAGGTATTTGTGATCCTGAGATGGTCCAGATCGGTCCGTAAATCTGTACTTCGGGCCAGCTGCCGTGCGTCATCGCGCGTGCCAGGCTCCTCGACTCACACAGCAGAACGGCAAGCAGAGAGAGACACGGAGTTTCTGAAGGTCAGGAGGTCACATTCCCCTATGTTTCACAAACAAGAGGGTGCGCCATGCTGGAAGTGTGGTACAGGTCAGTGCTAAGTCTGACCAAGACAGACGGCGGGCCTTGAAGGACAGCCTTTACCACCGGCTCTGCTTTGCCAAGAGGTCACATGGTGTCTTCATCGAAACTTGAAAACACACACAAGTCTTGCCTACTAGAGTCTAGACCTGTTCTGCATAGTGTATGGTGATAATCTTCCTACGGTATGTGCAGAGCTTATTTCATGTGCACGGTGATCACTGTTGGAAAACAGTGCAAGAAACTACAGGTCTTGCAGAATGCGGTTTGAAACTGTATTTACAATCATGCATGCAGTGCATGTGATGGTCCTAACTTGCTTATTGCTCTCATATTCTTGTTGTTGTTTGTGCTCAGTTAACAGGATGTGGCCCGCTCTGCCCTGAACACGTAAACACTTTTGTCGAAGCTGTACTTCTTCACCATTTGTATAACAACATGTCAGTTTTCATACGACATTTTGCTCATGTCATACCGGGCTCCCATGGAGAATGTGGTGAAAATGGCACAGGTAGAAGTTGCTTGCAACCTTTTGCATGACTTTTTAAAGTAAACATTTAGGGAATCTTCGTCTGGGTTTTCACATTATTTCGAAAGACTGGTGAAGACTGTTTCTTTTCTCCAGAATGTCATATGTGTTGGAGCTCATCATGTCTAATTAAATGATTTTGCTCCAGATCTGTTGGTTTACGTTTCTCCCTCTTTTTCTTTGCCTTTGTGAACCACAACTGGATTATCCCAGAATTCAGATACAATTGAGCTGCCATGCTTTTCTCGGTCACGTACACACAGGCGGTAACAAATTCGTCCGGCTTTCTGATTCACAGCCATGCACGCAAACCACACGCTGTACTCATGGCTCGTGTTTCTGGGAGCGATCGGGAAGGTACACGCCTGTGGTCTTCCACATTAGTCCTTCTTTCCCTTGTTTGTGTGTCCCCCATCCTCTTGTGCGGCCGGCGGTTTCCCGTTTTTCCCGTTCTGTTTTCTGATCTCCGGCTTCCCGATGACTGCGGCACAGAGGTGGTCGTTAGTCAGCCTGCTTTTAGCCACGCAACCTGGGATTGCATGTCCCAACATGAGGCGTGATGGTGCATTGAAATTAGAATGGTCTGATGGGTCCCGCTCTTGTGATGTTCCAGAATTACTGGTAAACACGCCAACCTCAGCAGTAACTACAACTGTCTTTATTCTGTTCTTCCTTTCTGGGTATCCAGGGCTACCATTACAGATTTTGACCCCATGAGTGATACTGTGTTAGATGGTGCATGAATACTTTGTGCTGTGCTCTAACTTTTGAGAGCACCTCTCAGTCACTAGGTTTGAACTCCTCTACAGTGCCCTGTGGTTTCCACCTGGCTCTGATGAAGAGATGGTCTTGTTAGTAATCTTGGTAGCTACCAGTATGGGCTCTCATCTCCATATTTTCAGGTAATGGTCCAAAACTGGATTTAACCCAAGGTTGCAACATACATGACTGTCAAGAAAAGAGACCATCAACGAGTTGCTATTTGTTTTTGCACTTTTGTCTATAAATATAAAAAACGTTGGTAAAACATCTAGATTAAGTTGAGAATGTGAAAATAAATTTGAATTTTAGAAGATTTCACTGTTTATAACACAGCTTTTGTTCAGTCACCAGTATGAACTTAACATACAACACTGAGAAGCAGCTGCTGATTAAAAAAAAAGACAAGGTTCTCCTTTAATGAATAGGAAACCAAGGTTTAGTGAAAATGTCCTTTAATACTTTGTTGGCAGATTTGGGGTCTTCTGGTTTTTTTTTTTTAATGTATGTTGAGAAGCACGAAGCAGGGTTGCAAACTCTGGTGCGTTTTTGGGATATGGTCCTTCCTCACGCTCTCATACACTTTAAAATATGCCATGCTGATAACCGATCAGTAATCAGACACCCACCGTGGGCAGCCGTGTGACCCACACAGCACAGCAGCGGATAATCAGTAAAAGTGTGAGGGGTGCATCCCTGCATGAAATGTCATGAATTGTTTACGCTGCTCACATGCCAGGGTTGGCCCTCTATGTGCGTGCCTGCGTGCGTGCCTGGGTGCCTGTGTGCGTGCCTGCGTGCCTGTGTGCGTGCCTGCGTGCGTGCCTGCGTGCCTGCGTGCGTGACTGCGTGCGTGCCTGCGTGCGTGACTGCGTGCGTGCGTGCGTGCCTGCGTGCGTGCGTGCGTGACTGCGTGCGTGCCTGCGTGCGTGACTGCGTGCGTGCCTGCGTGCATGCGTGCGTGCCTGTGTGCGTGCCTGCGGGCGTGCGTGCCTTCTTTAAGTTTGGACATTTATTGTGAGACTGTCTCGTCACGTTTACTACACCTCTTTGTTTCTTGTTTTGCCCGTGTAGCTCAGGGCCAAGCTGGCACTGAGAGAACATTATCACACTTGGGGCACGTCTGACTGAAGGTGACAGTGTCTAATTAGCACCAGGAGCTAACAACTGTCTCTCAGCACCCGAGAAGTCCAACAGCATGTACATACACACAAACACGCTCCTCTACTTTTTGGTGCAATGCATTGTGGGATCAATTTTGAATGAGTTTGTGAGGAGTGGCAAAGATGCAAGTGCACGTTAGTCATTTTGGAAGGAGTGGTCTGGATGCTTAGCCCAGGGAAGAGAGTTTCTGCCATAATTGTGTTTTTCTATAATTGGATTTTTCTAACACACCCCCACCTCTTTCTCCCCACGCACAGGCCTTCAAGAGTGCTACGATGAGCTCATACTGGTGTGCTGGGAAGGGTGACGTCATTGAGAACTGGTGTCGCTGTGACCTGAATGCTTTCAGCAAGGACGGCCTGCCCAACTGCAGTGCCCTGAGCCAGCCCGTGTGAGTGGGGGCCTGAGCTGGCCTGGCCCAGCCTGCCTGGCCCTCCTGCTTTTCACAACCCCTGATCCGGCACACTGCCTGCGTAAAGTGCTCGATTCACATATATTAGTAGCTACTTTTGTATCTTTTTATATTTACAGTAACTTAATCAGCAAGCCTTTCTGTTCAAAGGGGTCTAAAAGTTATCACATCTGAGGGTAAACGACGAAGAGGATGCAAACATGCACAAAATCCCTGAGGACAGCAGGTGTTGGCACATCACTATGCTGTACCAATGTAGCGTGGTTTCAGAACAACACACAACCACATATGCTATTTTTAACCTTAGATAATTAAGATGCGACATTTTAATTGTTTTTAGTTTTTGGTTCAGAGCAGACGAGTGGGGGCAGAGCCTGTGCAGTGTGGGCGTGGTCGGGCCTCACTCTCGATATCCCTCTGCCCAGCTTGCGTCTGGCCCCCCACCTGGAGCCGTCCAGCACCATGGTGGCCCTCGAGTGGGCCGACGTGGAGCCCCTCATAGGCTACAAAGTCTCCGACTACATCATCCAGCACAAGAAGGTGGAGGACCCATCAGAGGCTGAAATCTACACAGGTAGGGCTCAGGGGACTGGCCTGGACCTCAGCTGCCAGTCTTTTGGGACCATAAATATCTCCTAAGACACTGGAAGTTCTGACCCACCTGTATAGCACCATGCCAACCTCGACCCCTTCTCCCAGGTTACAATGTTCTGTCAGGTCAGAAATTCCACCCCAAAAGCCAGATGAAATAACCTTTTCGTTACATTTAAGTATGCAGGAAATTACGCAGCAGCTGTTTCCAGAACACGCGTGTATCAGCACAGCTGCGTTTGGTTAGAATGTTTCACACGTTCTAGACCACAGAGGCCCCTGACATCAGCCGCTCAGTCAAAGCATATGACTTTGGTGATAATAAGTATCATTACAGTTGACTTTGTTGGTGTTAATTATTGTAACAAGATGAAAGAGACCCTCCTGCAGCCTGCTTAATGATTCTGTGTATCCAGTGTTTTTTTGTCCCTATGTGTATGCCAAAGTTGTGTCAGACCCAAGGAAATGAGGGTATCTCATTATGAGAGATAAGGGGGCCTCTGATCTCACTGGCCAGGCGCGTTTTCCAGCTCCACGGTTGTCGAACACGCAGCGCGGGACTGGCAGAGATGCATCCCCTGTGCCAGTGGGGTCATCCCAGCGAATTTAGATGAGTGGCAGATCGATCCAGGGGCTGCGTGCATCATAGCCTCATGCGCACCCGTTTAAAGGAAATGTTATGAATGTAGCTGTATGTGGAGTTTGCATGCGCACTTCGGGGGGAGAGGAGGGTGTCGAGTAGTAATGACAGAATCCGTAATTGGCAGGGAATGTAAGCCCGGCTGTGAGTCAGAAGTTCAACAACAGCCAATTAATAAAGGTGGGGGGGGGGCAGGGTGGTGTTGTGGGGTCTGATTATACAGAAGGCAGCAAGCGGTGAGGTGGTCATAGAGAGAGGGTGACGTCCTTAGCTGGGGGGGGCTACTGTGCAGTATTCCAAGACCTGCAGGGGGGTGGGGAGGTGGTCATGGTGTCACGGTAAGGGCAGATGGTGTGTGACTCATACCACTCTTATGCACACAGTCCATCAACCCCCCCGCCTGTACCGTTTCTCATCTGTCTGCAGAGCGGAAGCACATTTGGCCTGGCTGTCAGGTTTGCGGCTGCGTATCGTTCCCGCCGCGTCCTGCGCGTGTTTCCTGGAAGCTACGTGCCACCGACTCCTTGCAAACACATGCTGCTGGCCGCTGACCGCGGGCAGCGTGCCCTGGAAGTGCCGTTTCCCTGAGTTTAATATCGGCATGACCTCTGTTTGGACGTCAGGAAAGTGCTCCAGAACGGCTGTAATGTAGAATAAATGGGAGCTTAAGCAGCGCTCCACGGTCAGAGACAGAATAAGGGCGTCTGCGTCCCCAAATTGGGCACGCCGTTGTCCGCTGTTGTGCCACGGGTCATTAACCTTGACGTTGGCCACGTCATGCCGAAATCAGCAGGGTTCTTTGAAGTGCCACTCCATGCCCATCTCCACCCAGGGTTTGGAAATCTCTCCAGTTTTGTCACTAGGTGAATATCAGCGCTGAGATCCCTCCTAGAGGGTAGAGTCCTACTGACTGCTGCCTGCACTGTTCTCAGGCCAGGGACAAACTGTACATGTTAGGTCAGGGCTCACAGTTTTGTGGCACCCACCTATGTGATTTGTGGCACCCGCCCGTTTGGTTTGTGGCACCCACCTGTTTGGTTTGTGCAGATGCCAGCCTGAGTTGCTAGTTTGGGTATCACTCTCTGATATGGTTGACAATTGATGTGGCATAAATCCACTGAAAGCTGTCCTTTAGCTTTGGACAACGTAATTTCTGTAATTTCATTAGAAATTCGATGCCTTCTTGTTGCTTTCTACATTTCTAATTGCAGTTTCTTCCTGCTTGGTACGTGCCAAACTCTGGGTGGTTTATGGGACAGTCTGCTATTCTCTTCTGTTGCTTGACTACGTTATCAGTTTAATATAAGCTTCTCCATGCTGGCATTTGTCCCGCTGGTACAGGGTCCGCTCTATGACTTTAGTATAAGCAACACTGCAGATTAACATGAACTAATGAAAACCTTAACTATATTAAGCTTAATTTACAGTTTTCCAGTTAAAATATTGTGCCTTTTCTCAAGGACCTTCACAGTCCTTTGATCTCAGCTCTGTGGGCTTTTGGGACGGAGTGATATGAAGGTGTAACAAGTCTTCACATAAAAGCATTAACATGTAGCTGAGGAGGCCACGTGCGCACACTCACACACTCACACACACACACACACACACACACAAACAAACATTACGGTTAAATGCATTACAAAATGGAGAACAAGGTGCACAGAGAGGGGAGGTAAATGGCTCCTCTTTCGCAGGCCTGTGTGTGTGGAGGACGGTCCCAGAAGAAAATCTAATAAAAGGTTGGGTTTGTCAGAGCAACAGGAGAACCTGGATGTGTTACCCCAAAACGGCCCCCTGTAGGCCCTACTCTTATGGCTATTTCTCCCCTGTGATCTCCTGTGTTTCTCTGCTTATTTCTCTCTCTGTCTCACGATGGATGGATTTTCCCCCCTGCCTTTCTCTTTTGCTCTCTGTTTACCATCGTATCGCCTGCATTATTTCAGAACACACCACTGAGCTTTCCCTGGGCTATTCACTCACTCTCCACACGTGTCTGCTATTTACTAATTAAGATAAATAAAAGATTTTGTATCGAGTTGACCAACTTAGGTGGGTGGGGTCTGTGGCATTTTCTACAAGTGTGTGTGCATGTGTGGGGGGGTGGGGGAGGGGGTACCTGTGCTGTCTTGCCTGGAGTGTGATCTGATTTTTGTAGCATACCTTTTTCTGTGTCAGCCAGGAGTACATTTGCTCTGTGTCCTTTTAGTGTGCAGGTAAATGCATTTATGAGCTATGAAAGATTTACATCTGGCACATCTGCTTTTAAAGGACTCGTATGACTAAGCTGCTACCCAGCATGCTTTGCCAGGCACAGAGTTTAGGCAACAGGCAAAGTACCAGCTACTGTGAGGAAATCTGGCCAAGGTGCAAACCGGCACTCTGAGATTCAGCACGTGTCTGCTTCCTAAACAGACATGAAGTTCCTACACCCGTTGTGTGCTGTTAGGATGTTTTACTATTGCGTCTAATGCAAGCTAGGATTTGTATAAAGTTGTCATTACTTTCTTTAAGACCTTATGTGCAGGTGTAACTCAGTAAAGAAAACAAAACTCCACAGAGCTCCTAGGTGGAGCCCATGTGCTGTTTGTGTCCCAGTGTGTGCAGAGCTGCAGGAGGCCTCAGTACTTGCACCTCACCTTTAGCGGTGGCAGCAATAAAGTGGCAATGGACGTTTGTCCACCAGAGGGCACTCTCCTACCTTCACCGAAAAGTGCGTAGCAGGGCTGTGCAACACCAACTCCGGACAGAGACGATTCTGGCTTTTGCTGTACTGGAAAACCACAGCCGGCGACCTGCACTCAGGTGCTGTGCCTCGCTGACACAGGTGCATATGTGCTTTGGAAGCCTGATGTCTCAGTCTAGCGAGGTGGCATACGGTCAGTCCAGCATCAGCCTTTTACCAACACGTTGTGGAGCCGATGGGGTCCCTGCGCCTCTGATCCGAAAACCATGTTCCTCTTAAGATGGTAAACTTGTTTTTTATTATTATTTGACGTTGGTAAACAGGTGTCTCATTTGTGCCTGGAAGTTTTACATGCTGTGCGTAATCCAGGTAATCAGTCTGGCGTTCTGCATTGTGTGAATCCAAGGCTCGTAACTGGGGCAGCAATTTACCTTCCTTTGGGATGCAAGAACAGAATTTAAGGGGGTGATCCGTGTAAATCCTTGAAAAACAGAAAACGAGGTGCAGTCTATTTATAATGTAGAGTCACGTAACCCATGACAAGTGATTTAACTGTCTGGCAGGTTTGACGGGATTGTGCTGATGATGTCACCCCCCCACAGCGTGCCTTCAGATTGCAGGATTAGATGTGCACTTTTGAAGGGCTAATTTCATCCTCTCATTTATGTGAACAGCTTATCAAGATCTAATGAAGGGCCAGAGCCCCTAACCCCCCTCTAATTTCTTGAATTCTCCCAATCGCAGCCCCTCCCAATATCATCTCAGGGACCCCTCCCCCAAACCTCTCACTTCCATCAACCTTTCAGATGTGGTTAGTGCCAGTGTGCAGATAAGCCTCAACTCTGGTTCAATTAAAACAAGATAAACCATGTCCTTGAGGATCCTGGGAGGTAACAGATTGGGGTGACATAGCTGACTTTATTTATTTATATAATTAGTTAAGTAAAGATGACCTCATTCCTAAAAATGGATTCTGGTTGGCTGCTTGCTGGGAGCCAATCAGCAGATTGGAGGGTGGGCAGGAAGCCAAGCCTCCTCCTTGCCTTGACGCGTGAGCGCAACTGTCGCTTTCCCTTTCTCACTCTGCTGTGTGTGTGTGTGTGTGTGTGTGTGTGTGTGTGTGTGTGTGTGTGTGTGTGTGTGTCAGTGGGATGCACTCAACCCCCCCTCCCCCCCATGTTATTTGTCTTGTTTTCTCCAGCCCAGTACCAGTACATCACTTTGTCTAGCATCCTTCCCCAGGATTTTGAAACATTTTTCAGCGAGCACCTCCTTCACTTCTGTGTGTGTGTGTGTGTGTGTGTGTGTGTGTGTGTGTGTGTGTGTGTGTGAGTGAAGTAAATAGAGATAACAAACAGCTTTTTACAGTTACTGGGGGGACTCTGCTTACCTTCTGTCGTTCAATGGTATTGTTTATGAATCCCAGTTATCTTAATCTCTGAGTGGCTGTCATGTGTGTTTATGTGCATATCGATACCGTTCAGCGCTTTGACAGACTGATGAGCTGAGTGGCGTTTGTTAGGATCTGCGTGAATACAAAAGCTGATAAGATCATAGCTGTTTCAGCAGCGGCCCTTCTGCTGTCTGCCTCTCGGAAGGAGGAGAGGACAGGCTGGAGTGAACAGAGCTGTGTCTCTGGGTGGGGTTGTACATGAAGAACCTGCAGAACACCCCCCCTCCACCCTGAAGATCTGTGTCCAACACACGGCTCTTCTGTCTCGCGCCGCGGCATGTGCCATGCACCTGCCGGCAGCGATGAGTCACAATGCGCCGCTCAGACGGAGAGACGTGTCGATCCAGCCCTCGTCTCGCGCCGCGCATCTGGCGACGTGCGAGTGTCGCTTGTAGAGGGTGACGTAATGCGTACCTTTGGGTTTACCCCTCCCCCCCGCCAGCAACCTTAAAGCAGAAGGCTGAGCAGACGCACATCTATTTGCTGTTGTGCGTCGCTGCTGAAGCGTATTTGCGGCCGTGCATGTTTACACACAGGTGCGTGTGGATGGTTTCACAGAGCCACAAACAGCGCTTTGTGTTTGTTTCTGTCGGGAAATAAACTGAGAACTTGGACGCCTCTGCCTTCATAACGCTGCTGTAAACATGTCACTGTGGCATGTTGCGAAAAGGCTGGGTTGTTAATGACAGTTTATGATGAGTGCTATAACATGTATATGAAGTGTCAGGACTTGTTATTCTACAGCTTATCATGCTGTATAACAAACCGTGGCAGCTGACGATACATTCACAGGTTAATAAGGCTATTAAATGCAAATTTTAAGTAGTATTTAATCAAACTAGTTGATAATGTTAAATCAACAAATGTCCCATTTACACTTATATTGAATGGGAATCATGTCAAATTATTCTAAAAAGTAACTATATCTATTAAAACTATTTTAAAACTATATGCATTCGGTCATTGATTCAGCAGCACATTTCAAAGAATTTGTATTGCCAGTATTGTTCTGACATACATGTGTATGTACAATAGTTTGTGTACTATTTCCTGAGCTCATCTACTTGTGTCTAACTGCCTGCTTTCAATAGCATATATAAACAGTCCAAGGTAGGCATTCTGTTCAGGTATCCAGCTGTGATGTAATGAAGGGGACGTAGCAAGTGAGTGGTTTGGTGGGGTGCGCAGAAGCACCTGCAGCATGGGTCAGACAACACTGCCGTGGGTACTTCAGTACCCAGCATAACGGGCATAGGGCCAAGCCTGGCTCATTGCTACCAGGGGAAGCTGAAACACCTAGCATGTGCTGTGAGGATGCTGACAAACAGCCCTGATGCCACGGGTTCAAGTACTTTATGTAGCCTGCCTGTTACCTGTCACAAACAGCCACATGACCACAGGTCTGAGTGCTTTGTGTAATTTACCTGTTACCTGTCACCTGTGTAATAATTAACCTGATGCAGGTGAGAGAAGTCACGGCCTTTCACTTTGTTCTCCGTGTTTTCATTAGAAATATATGCAGTTTGTCTGTAAATGTCTTTGTCCTGACTTCCCTACTGATCAATCCTAGGACAGGCATCTCATATAAGTGTGGTGTCTGTCCCCTGTTAGTGTGTAGTGTGGTGTCTGCACCCTGTTAGTGTGTAGTGTGGTGTCTGTCCCGTTAGTGTGTAGTGTGGTGTCTGTCCCCTATTAGTGTGTAGTGTGGTGTCTGCACCCTGTTAGTGTGTAGTGTGGTGTCTGTCCCCTGTTAGTGTGTAGTGTGGTGTCTGTCCCCTATTAGTGTGTAGTGTGGTGTCTGTCCCCTGTTAGTGTGTAGTGTGGTGTCTGTCCCGTTAGTGTAGTGTGTTGTCTGCACCCTGTTAGTGTGTAGTGTGGTGTCTGTCCCCTATTAGTGTGTAGTGTGGTGTCTGTCCCCTGTTAGTGTGTAGTGTGGTGTCTGTCCCGTTAGTGTAGTGTG
>JABJVR010017923.1:0-27425 GCA_025773905.1 Chitala chitala | reverse complement strand
AGTGTGGTGTCTGTCCCCTGTTAGTGTGTAGTGTGGTGTCTGCACCCTGTTAGTGTGTAGTGTGGTGTCTGCACCCTGTTAGTGTGTAGTGTGGTGTCTGTCCCCTTGTCGCCCATGCCTCAGGCTGAGTGTTCTGTTTCTCTCCGTCTGGGAGTGTTTTTAGCCACTGGTGCCACACACTTGTGCTGGTTTTTGCTTTATAAGTGAGAGACACAAGTTGATTTTCTTTTGTTCTGCATTGTCGTCGTCCCCCCCCAGGCTGTAACTCTTTCTGTTCCTTTTTTGTTCCATCCCTGAAAAGTGTTATAAATATTTACAGTGACAAAGCAGACCCCCCCAGGCCCCCCAGTGAGCCGCCTGTACCAAACAGACTGTCCTGGACCTTGCTCTAACCTTGCTCTAACATTTCTGCTTGAATCCCCCAATCTTACGTTTTACATCATTTGCCCGAAAATCACCCCAAGCCTATTGCTTTCACACGGTGTCCTGGACTGATTAGAAAAATATGGACAATTATATGCAGTGTAGCTGTTTCCCAAGATGCCAGAGTCCACTTAACATGGGTTTGCTTTTCCGTCCACTTTGTCCACACTGGGAACAGGAGTGATCGGAGGAAAGCAGTGAACAATTTAAATAAATACATTAAAGGGTAAAACCGTGCTCTGCACCTGTTTGTGTCAAAAGTAAGAAAGCTGATAAACACATAAAGAGTAAGGGTAGCAGAAGCAAGTCATCCCAGCACCGTGTTTTGGACACGTTAATATTGTAATTGCACCTGTATGTCATGGTGTTGAGTCTGGTCTTTAAAGCCTGTGTTATAAATTCTACTCCAGTTCCCATCAGTTTTTCAGTGCAAGCACAGCTAGGAGTAACCGACCTACTGCTGTCACAAGTGATGTGCGCCAACTGTAAAACTGTCCATCTCCACCATCAGTTCTGAGCTTGCTTATAACACAAACATACACACACACACACCCTGGCAGCACCCTCCAGTCCAAGCTGTAGACATCCCCTGGACATTGTATGTGCCCCTGACCCTCTACGTAAATCCACAGGATGTTCTTGGTTCTTCTGTACTTGCTCGTGCGTACGACTTCTGGTGCTGTGTGTGTACATCTGTACGTCATGTTCTAGGCCCGCTGGCGGGTGCAGATGTTGGCAGTGAACGTAAATGTGTTTGCCACTGAGATGTGTGGGTGACGAGTTCCACGTCACTCCTCTCCTTACTGCAGTGGCTGTACTACGTAAGCAGCCCATCCATTACACTTTGTTTGTAAATATATTATTTGGTGTCATTCATTTACAAACCCAGCCAAAGTGACAAATTTAAATGCAGTATTTTCCCATATTCTGTTTGTGGTAGACTACAGTTCTGTTGTATTTGAATTTTTGTTTGACTGGGTCTTCCCATGGACCGTCACATAAGTACAGCACATTTTTACAAGTAACTGGGGAAAACTAATTGACGGTATTTTTTTCTGCAGTGCATTGGGCTAAAATCAAGACTAGTCTAGTAACACTTCTGGCAACAAGGTTTTTCACGCTCTGCAATGTGTGAGTGGCTGGTGTTGATTAAACTTTTTTAAAGGACACATAAGAGACAACAACAAGAGTTAGAAGCACCCTTAGAGCACACACGGATGTGCCCAGCCTGTGCCAATGCTGCAGCTGGGATGGCGGCTGGCGCTCTGCTTCTGCTACCACTTTCCGTGACCTAAAGCTTTTGTGACTTTCTCGTGTGCTGCTGTCACGACCGGTTTGGGTTGACGGTACGCAGCGGTGAAGCCGGGTGATGCTAAAGTGATTCAAACGTGCCTAGAGTAAAGTGTATAAACCGCGGAGGCCACCGTCCATTACCAGGTTACAAAGTGAGGCAATCGGTTCTGCAGCTGCTCCGTCAGGCCTGTGGCGCAGAGAGCTTCAAAAGACCCTTTTTATATAAACCATAATAAATATGCATGAAACGTTTTACACCTTATTTCTCACCTTATGATGGCGATGTGTTTAAACTCAGTTTTATCGTTTTATTCTACTGTTGCTGCTTTTTGTTTATTGTATTAATCATGTTTTCTGTGAATTCTGATTGCTGTATTTTTTTTTTTTCCACACAGTTAAGCACTTTGAACTGTAAATTAAACAGCATGTCCCATATAAGTGACAGACATACTGAGTATGACATCACATATGGCATAAATTCTTACATGACCTGGGCTTTAAGCAGCCTGCTTTTGCGAGTTGGTGTGTTTCGTAGCTTCTGTATTGCTTTATAACGTGGATTTATAGCTGAGTTGCACAGTAAAGAGACGGTCCGCCGGTTAGCGTAGCGACCACGTACAGCTTGACATTCCTAAAGGCATTTCCTGAGCCTTTCTACACCTTCCCCGTCCACCTTACCAGCAGCCAGGGGGCAGCAGGGTGATGGGGGGGGGGGGGGGTGCCACGAGGCTCTGGGCTTTGTGGTCGCTCATTGCGGTGACCTCAGTGCCCGCGGCATCCCAAAGAGTCCCCGTCGCGGTCTGCCGGAGTCGTTTACTTTCCGCCGTTTTGGACTACAGCCTCTGGGACAGGCTAGAACCAGACCTCACTGCACATAAATTTAACGCGCCCCAGCCCCCCTCCCCATTTCTGTTCTGTTATGCCTTTCCAGCTTTATTACCTGAGGCAAACTCAGGACTGCTGAGGCGAGGCGGGTGGGGTGGGGGTGTCATAATGCCTAACACAGATGTCTCGCCGTAAAACCCAGCCGCCTCAGTGGGAACGGACAGTGCGGCGTGATCTGGGGGTGGGAAACCGTCCCAGAGCCTCTGGTGTGGGTGTCAGGTGAGGACAGAGAGACACTGTGAGCCAGCAGCAGACTGTGACACAGAGCGGCCCAACAAGCGGCTCGGCCACCATTGCGGTACAGTGTGCTGTCCTAGTTCAGGCTAAGTGCATGGACACACACACACGCACAGCTCGCGCCTGCCAGAAAGAGAGGCCGTCTCATTGCCATGACACGTGTTCATGCGTGTTGACACGTGTTTCCGCTTGTTCTGCTTGTGAATGAATTACGCATGACCTCAGACGATGGCCCGTTGCCTTACATTTGTGTGACAGCCAGCACTGAGACACTAGCAGCCGTACCCGTTAGCGTGTAGAGGAGAGCCGCTTTACCGTGATGCAAACACTGGTTTTCGCTGCACGTGCCGTGCATGATAACATAACATGCTACACGTAACGCGCAGTGTTGTCGGCTAATCACCGGAGTTCTGCTAATTTTGTGGGATCGCTCCAGCATGTTCAGTCACACTGTTTGTGTATTGCACAGCCCATAATTTGCAGGAGAAGCCATGGATACAGTTTCCACTGAGGCTTCTCTCCCAATATGCTCCTTCACAAAGGTGGCTTTGATGCAATAACATGGCACCGAATCTGAAAACTGAGAAATGTCAGCCAACAGTTATGGTCAGATGGAGGAAAAGCAGAGTTACAGAATTCAGCTGTTGAAACTAAGTTGTAACATAGTGGCTGTGTCAAAGGGTGTAACACAGTTAGTGGCTGTGTCAAAGGGTGTAACACAGTTAGTGGCTGTGTCAAAGGGTGTAGCATAGTGGCTGTGTGAAAGAGTGTAACACAGTTAGTGGCTGTGTCAAAGGGTGTAACACAGTTAGTGGCTGTGTCAAAGGATGTAGCACAGTTAGTGGCTGTGTCAAAGGGTGTAACACCGTTAGTGGCTGTGTCAAAGATTGTAACACAGTTAGTTGTTGTGTAAAAGGGTCACCCTATGTACACAAGTCACTATGAGAGTTGATGATGACAATTTAGGCAATAGCTAATGTGTTTTGTGTGTATATAAAACTTCAGAAGTTCAGGTTGGGTAACGCTGTCGCTAGTCACCACAAGCAAAACACTTTTCAAGAGGCTGTGGTGAATCTGATTTTGCCGTATTTTGGTAATAACAATAAAATTGTCAACAAATTGTCAACAAATTTCAATATAAATTTCTGTTCTTTTCATAGCTTGAGTTTTAGACTTACAAGTAGCAAATAAGCAAAATGCATATGTTATAAATAAACTTATTAAAATGATTTTTTACCATGAACCTACACAAAAATGTCATGCGTGACATGCACCTCAGAGGTGTATGATGCACGTTCATGTTGAATGTTTACAAAGGTTAAAATTACTGATATGAAATGCACTGCTTTCATCTGGTCATGCTTCATAAAACTCACCCAATTTAAAATGTGCTAAATAAAATACATGCTATCCATCATCAAACCACTTGTCCTTTGCAGGTGGCCTGGAGCCTGTCCCAGGCAGCCTATGGCCCACCTGGACAGTGTGCCAACTCAGCACAGGGCACACCCAATAAGGGCTGTTTATCAATCTAACCAGCATGTCTTTGGATTGTGGAAGGAAACCAGAGAACTAACATGCATGCACGCACACACACACTTTGCTAAGAGACCCACGCGCTGGAGGTTTGAGGTAGCAGTGCTAGCCTGTGAGCCACCGTACCACCCATGCCGCTGTCATGTTTGTATTTCAGACAGCTGTATCTACACACATGAAATATAAACTCACACACTCACTCGGCTGCAGTGTGCACCTTCATTTACATTTTTTCTATTTTTGTCTGATGTGGCAAATTTAACTCTTCATTTCCCACACTTGTGGCTACTGTGAACAACACTAATAAAGGCGAAGTGTTGCTAATCAGATGGGGCTCTCTCTGTTCTGTTTGCTGCTTGTGTCTGTGGATCAGTACAAAGAGCAACCTTACAGGGTTGTGAAGCTTCAGAATTAAGTAATGCATTGAAACCATTTTTGGCGCCTTTCTGCACTCTTATTTCAACTGCACTTTACACGCTTCCAGAAATGCGACAGGAACAGCATTGCAGACCATGCGTTACAGACGGCACACACTGCTGGTGCTGTTATCTCCACATCAAAACACTTCATGTGCAGAAAGAACCCTCCTGATAGCCAGTCTCACACTGGTGATTAAATTTATAGCCATGGAGGTTTATCTTTTAGGCTTATTTAAAAGTTTTGAACTTGAAGATGAAGTATATTTTTGCTAACTCCAGAAGGTTCTTAAACACCATCTTTCCCACCACGTTATGGTAATTGCAGCAGACCCATTAGTTAGGTACCGTAAGCACATTCTACATGCACAATTGATTTGTAAACAAAACCTTTTTTTTCCATAATGATGTCGATCGAAACTACTTAAAATGCTATCTCGGAAGATATATGATTCTGTCATTGTGGTTTGCATTAGGGTTACAGGGTATTGTTTGCTTTAGGGTTCAAATATGTATACACTGTGTGTGTGTGTGTGTGTGTGTGTGTGTGGTATTTTTATTTATAATTACAGTTATAATTCTAGTTCATTGTACCATTATAATTATTTTAATTACAGTAAGTTGTCGTATACCACAGCTAAATAGGTTTACCATGTATTGGGATCAGAGACCCACATTCTTCATAAGCCTTAGGCTGATATAGAGCAAATGTGTCCCAATTTACAAAAACTTGAAATGCTTTGTGTGCACTTTTTTATTTGCACGTGTCATAAAGGCATTGCCACCAAACAGTCTGCAAAGCGCAACGTGATTGGTCAGCGTATTGGTTTATGATTTAGGTTTGTAGCTTGCTATGATTTGTCAGATTCTCCAATCTGTTGGCCTAATCAGAATACAGCTACATGTTCCATGGCCCCATCGCCGTGGAAACAGGACAGCTGCATTCGTGTCCAAATAAAGGGATAAACAACGAACACACGTGTATAGCAGTCTTGTCCCCCCTCCCTCCATTTTGTCCACAGTGCACCCCAGATGAACAAGTCACCTAATGCTGGCCATCGGGTTTAAATCTGCAAGTAAAACATTCAGTCACTCAACATGTTGCAACAAAATTCCTTGCTGATTCGCTCCATCTGTGTGTTGTTTTTGCTTGTATTGACTGTACGTCTGACTAGGGAGCTGGGAAACACACTGCAACCTGGGCTTGAATGCTGTCCTCAAGGGGGGAGGGGGGTAGGGGTGTTCCTGATGGCTGGGCTGCTACCTTACCTCATACACACCTCTGGGACCTAACTCCTGTTGAAACTTGAAGGCAAGCGGAAAAAAAGAGACAGCTTTGACTTTTAGTTTGAGGATCTCATGCTTTGGATACACCTCCGTCTTGTCTAAGGGAGCCAGTTGCGGACAGTAATTTGTGCTGAATCTTTGCATCAGGTTGAGAATTTGCAGAACTTAACATGAAATGCACAGAATCCAAAAATGTTTACATGCATTTTTTTGTTTTGTTATGCATCAAAAGTTGCATGACATGGACATGTGGTAGTTTGTAGGTGTAGTGAATCATTATGCAGGATTGCTTTGGCAGCTCTGGGAGAATGACCCTTGTGGCATTTGCTACACACGTATATAAGTTCAGTAACTGTATTATTATATTTTATCTCATCAGTTTATGACAGCTGATATCAACTGTCAAGGAGTTCCTCTAGCGACCTGCAGTTCTATTTATCTATGATTAAAAATATGGCGGTCAGCAAGAAGGAAAGTGTGGATCTTTGCCACCATACTGCGAGGACTGGACCAGGACATGCACAGAGCGTAATGCTGATGAGGACACTCCTCCTGCCACCCAACACTGTGGTCCACAGATGTTCTTGACAGAGAAGAGGCCATGTAAAGCGATTAGTTAAACTGATGGGCCTTTGATCCAGTCTGTCAAACACCAAACAGGCAGATTAGCAGCTGACATCACGGCGTGAATTTGGGCTGCCTGACTCACACCCTCCCCTGGTACTGTCTCTGTCCTACACAATGTCCGACTTACACCCTCCCCTGGGACTCTCTATGTCCTCCACGATGTCTGACTCACGCCCTCCCCTGGGACTCTCTTTGTCGTACACAATGTCCGACTCACACCCTCCCCTGGCACTCTCTCTGTCCTACACGATGTCTGACTCACACCCTCCCCTGGGACTCTCTCTGTCCTACACGATGTCCAACTCACACCCTCCCCTGGGACTCTCTCTGTCCTACATGAATGGGCTCTTGTCTCTCAGCTCTTTCTGGTCTCAGGTGACCCAGGTGGCCCAGGTGACACAGGTGACCCAGGTAACCTGACTGACATGCAGCAGTACCTCCTCCTGCCAAGTCTGGGTGTTTTGCAGGGAAAGGACACCTCTAACATATGGTTCTTCTTGGCTTTTTTCTCTCCCTCCCCTGCTTCTTTAGGCTTGCGTCGGGGCCCACTGAGCAATCAGCTTCAGCATGTCTCCGCAAATTCACTCATCACACTTTTGATTTATTCTGATTGTCAAAACACGCAAAGATGTTATTGCTATCCACACCATAGTCCAAAAAAACGTAAACCCTAAAAGCTGAAAAGGCAGAACCTAACCCCCGCATCCAAAAAAAAAAAAATCCCAGTTCAGCCCCCCCGCCCCATTTCCCGCTGTCCTGTTTTGTCTCTCTCTGTTCTGTGCCCCAGTGAAGCTGAGAAGACCAGCCATGGATTCTGCTCATTCTTGAACCTCTGCCAGAAAGCAGTTTAATTTGAAATCTCTGTTTCTTATGTCAGACGGTCTCCACAGGCATCAGTGGGCCCGCGGTAGGTTCTCACGTCCTGTCTTGGGTTTTTGCTGTAAGCAGTGGGAGAACTCCCAGAACTGCAGCTCGTCTGTTCCCAGAGCCAGACGCGGCCTGTGCTGCGTGGCCCCAGCGACGGAAGGGATACATGGGGAAACGCCTCGCGGGCCCCTCAATGGGCGTCAGAGCACTGGGCCTGCACAGCACCCTTGCATCCGTGCGCCGTCCTCGCCCTGGAACCGAGTGGCTCCTAATGGCCCAGCTCTGTCTGCTGCGTGTAAGCGAGCGAACAGCCGCCTTCCAGGCGAGCGAAACTCCAACGGCAAACCAATTAAGCACCAAGGCCCTTCTGCTGAGCTGTAGATGTGTTCCATAAATTCTCCAGATCCCCCCGTGAAACGTGTGCCAAGGCCACACATACGGTGAAATCATAACGTGGATGTTTACACAACTCCTGCCTGCGGCTTTCAGACAGGCCGGCTTTGCCTGAGGAGATGAAAGACGGAGAACACCGTTAAGAAAATGCGGCCGTTTCAATAACGAGGCCTCCCAATAAATTATCCGCTGAACAATTGCAGACATATAAACACAACCTTTTAGAAATGTAACAAAAAAAAATCTGTTTAAAACAGTGAATTTATTGTTTCAGCAGAGCCATTGCACTGTCAGAGTGGTTTTATTTGGGATATGTGTTAGGTAAACACTCTCTAACAGTGTCTGTTACGCTAATGGACTGTAGGTGCATTTTCAATAATCAGTTCTGATGTGCAGGATCTTTTTACCTTAAAAGTTTGCCTTTGAGTGGGATAGTTTAATAAACCACAGTGTTCCTGGGAGGATGCTACAGTTAATGAGCCACTGAAGCCTAGCAACCAGCAAGTGTTGACTAGTCAGTGTTTGTTCCATTATAATAGAAACCAGCATAGCGTTAAGCTGAATAAGAAGGTTAAGTGCAATGATTTAGACAGAAAAGGGACTGAGAAGCCCTCCTACGTCAGATACCGGTGGGATGGATATTGAGCGCGCTAAGCGTGAAGCTGACAGGTAGCTTGGCGGTTAGACGTGGGCCTTCTGCCAAAAGCACTTTAAACTCCTGTGGAAAAAAATCCCTTGTGTACTTTCCTCCACAGTAACGTGAAAGATCGGTCACGGTTTAGTGTTTATGGCTGTCGGTGACATCAGCAGCTGTGCTAAACAGCTATGGCATGCTGAACTTCACGTTTCTTGGGTAAACCCATCGCAGTAATGTCATCTGTTGAAGTGACGAGTGTTAAAACAAGAAGGACTATTTTTGATACATCAGTGTGCTGTTCTGTTGTTGATCCAACAGACTAAACAACATGACCAAGTAGGCCCGGCTGCCTTAGTTATGTACTGTAGGCCCAAGCTATCGGTGTCAATGGGAGTCGTCCTGAGAGTTGTCCTGACTCTCTCTTTCCCTGCATATCAGCCAGCCCACCAGGAAGGTCCAGTGTCTATGAGGACACTCAGCTAGGGTAAATTATTTAAAAATATTTTTAAAACTTGGCCATGGAGCTCAGCTGATACACGCACGGGAAGCTGCTTTTATACAGAGATCGCTTTCTAGGAAACCGTCAAATCATTCTTGTGTGCCGGTTGTTTTTCTCTGGCCCTTATGTAAGCTCTCCCAGCACCGCTTGAAGAAGATGAAGTCTGTATGTTTACATGTCGTAACGTTGATGTTCACGCTCTGTTCTCTGTCTGTAAAGGGGGCTGGTGTCCAAAAAAGTGTAATACTTTAAAGTATTTTGACAGTTTTTTTTTTTGTAGCAAGTGCCTGGTGCTCAGGGCAACTATATGGCTGTCTGTGTTCGTCAACTGTGTCATTGGCTCGAAACCTTAACAAACAACATAACCTGCCTGGAAAGATAAAAAGAAATAAATACACTGATAAATACATTTACAAATCTTCTCACTTTCATGACCTTACATAATATTAAGTAAAAAATCTAGAGTTTTTTGTCTGAATAACGAAACTTGTTATGGGGAAAAGATAATGTTTTGAAGTTAGTTGATCTTCAGTAACATGACCAGACTTTGAACTGTCATGGATCGAAAATCGTCTTCAGAAAAAGAGCAAAGGAGTTAATATAGTCCACCTTAGTCGAAATCTGAGCAGCTAGCTATTGTTGCATTGATTATCAAGTTATTTACTCCAGAATGGAGGCGCACCGCTTCAAGAGCGTACGGTTTCAGGGTGAAACACCTTCTGAGGCTGGCCACTCAGCCAGATTTCCCTGTTTAGAGTCTGAGCGTGCGTCTATGTGCGATGAACCCAGTGCCACGAGTACTTAAAAGAGACGCAGACGGACTTGTAAAAGCCACGTCCAAACAGTCGGGGAGGTGAGCGAGAGCAGAAGGAGTAACGGCCTCTGTGCTTTTTCTGTCTCTGTTTTACTCTTTCTCTTGTCCCCAGGGGAGGTGTTGAGTCTCGTCGATGACCTTCTGTCAGGCCTGGGATCCTCGTGCGTGGTGGCGGGGAAGCGTAACCATGACCACCCACACTCTGCGCTCTACACCTTGATGTTCAAGTGCCTAGAACCAGACAGCCTGTACAAGTAAGAACCTACAGCAATCCACAAGAGCAGTTTGATTTGTACCGTGGTCTCGGGTTATTTAAAATTAAACCTCTTGCTGCAATTAAAAAAATATATACTCATTTAATTCTTTCATTTCAGCAGTTGAACTGCAATTATCATTTAATATTCTGGAAACATTAACCAAGTAATGGAACCACCCATTGGTTGTTTTTGCAGATGATGTTCCACCGATCCTTGCTATGTGAAGTTGGAAAAAATAGCACATTAATGAAGGCAAAATTGCTTGACAGATTAAACTGGGCAGATGAGAGTTAAGAGAAAATAAAGCACTGAAGGTGGAGGCCTCGCCAGTGAAGGCCGTGTTCATTACAGACCCAGATGCGGGAATTGCCTGGTGTGGCTGGCAATTATGGTCATTTCAGTGCGCTCCGTAAACTGTCCTTAATTTCATTCCAAGGATCAACATTGTTGAAACTGCACAAAGGAAAGGAAAACACTTAAAGATCTGTCAAGAAACAATTATGCATTCCTTCCCTGATTATGGGGATGGTGAAACATGATTTTTCCACAAAGGGTCACCTATGAGACTTTGTTAGTCTCTCAGCTTCTGCTTTTGTGTGAAAGAGGGAGAAGTCAGTCGGTGTGTTCATAAATCTTCTTTTATGCACCAGGTAAGAGGACTTCCACGTGTTAACCATACCTTATGGACCTAGCCCCATTCAAGCCAGTATTATCACATGCAAAATACTTCACAGAAGGTAAAGGGTTTTTTTAGGCACATAAAAATTGGTCACATTAATTGTTTTGCAGCCAGTCAGAGAGCAGTAGGTTGTACCATTAGTGAACTGATAGAATGTAACATAGTAGGGTGTTTGGCTCTCCTGGACAGCCAGGAGAACATCTGGATCACCTATCATAAGGTCAGCAAGGGTCTGGTATTGTTATTCAGGGACATAATCATTCTTCCACACAGTCGATCTGTGGTTTGAGCCAACTTTGTGGTACTCAACCCCATAGGCACCTCTCCAGGTAGCCCAAGAGATACTAGATGTTTTCCATTGTCGAGTCACTGGATCTTCAACAAACCTTTGCACATAAAAATCCACTGGGTGCAGGAATATTAAGGGGTCTGGTCACAGAATGTGGACAACATCATGTGTGTCACAAACCACATTGTTATGCCATAAGGCAATGGTGACTTAAGGCTCAAAACATGAAGCCTTTCCAGAAAAGCATGAGTACCACCATGCTCAGAGTGAGTGGATACATGAGGTTCTACAAGCTCTGCTGCACATGCCTCTTCTGCACCAGGAGGAGCAGGTACAATTCACAAGGTGCAACAAATGACCCTCACACCATCAGTTTGTTCTCCTACCTTCTTTTGGCCTGCTCTAAATGTGTTCGAAGCTCTGCCGAAAGCCATAAGACCACAAAGCTCTGCAGTGGAATGCTTTAGCTCCACGTTTTGTTCACTTGGTGCCCTTCAGTGTGAATGCGATAACCTTGTTTTCATTTACTGACATAACCTTCGTTTGGCTCACGGACACAGTTTTTTGCAAAACGATCGCTGGGTTTTTATTTTTTCTCGCTCCCTGTGGACGTCCTCAGTTCCACTCTTTTGTACAGAACAAGGAAACCACAGAGTTGAGATTTGCATTTCAGCCACGGGGAGTAGGTCTGCAGTGATGTGCACATGAAGACAGTTTCAACTGACTCTGTGCATCTCCTCTTACATGATGCATACTGTCTGCAGAACGTTTGCTCTTTGCTCACATTTTCTTTGAAGCCCTTTTCCTCTCCTGCCCATCTATGTGATGTTTTGCTTCTTTTGCAGTTTGATGTAACACTTACAAAAAGGCCTCCTGATTATTATCTAGTAACTATATCTATAGTACTATATACCTACTGATCTATATATTAGATAACAGCTACGTGCTTTTCTTAAATTTCTACCACCACCAGGATGAGTAACCATGGTTTTTGAAAGACATTTGTCTTCTATATTTTTAAGATGCTGTGTTTGTTAATTATTATGCAAATTAGCAAATGGCGTGGATTTGTTGAGCAGGCCGTACATTTTATTTTACGTACAGGACTTGAGGTGACGTCTGATATGTTAGCCAGACGGCTGTGGGCTGCTCAGCAGAAGTCAGGATGTACAATTGGCCATGCTCACGCCAGACATTTGTTCTGTGACAAAATTTTATTGCTAGGATGTTTTTCCTGTCCGTCTCTTGTTGTTATTGTTGTTTGCGTTCTTGTTGGTAATATTTTGCCCCGAGAGCAGATGTTTCCAGTTAGGGTTAACTTTAGAGGTTTTTCCATGGAGAGTGAGGTGTTGGTGCAGAAGAAGATACAGAAGTGACTTCATAGGCTGAAAGTTTTCATGCTACCTTTCAAACACCTTGGCAGTAAAAAAAAAAACAACAAGACATATATATTTGCCCCATTGCAGTCATTGGCATCTGTTGAATTTTTAGGCACAAAAAATTGCAGCTGATGGAAAGAATATAGTTTTCATTGAAAGCAATTTATATTTAGGTGGCCATTGGGTCAGTGCAGAACATCAGGCTGGGATGTGGAAGTCCCTCAGTTGAAATCCCAGTTCAGCCACCAGGTGTAACCCTGAGCAAGATGCTCAGTGTTAGGTGTCCAGGCGCTGAATAACGGCTCCACCCTGCTCCCCAAGGAGTGGGTTAAATGCAGAGAACCATTTTCATTGTAACATGTATGTCATTTTTAAGTTGCTTTACACAAAGGCATCTGTTAAATGAGTAAAAATAAATTTAATATTTTGACAATGTATTACCTTCTCTGCAAACATGTATTTCATCTGTTTTAGTCAGTGATAACAAAAACAGCCTATTAGGCCTATCATTGCTGTCAGGGTTTGCACCCACTCATATTTTTTTATCATAATGTTTAAGCATTTTCACAGCATTGTTTTAATTTTAATTTATAATCAGCAGTAATGTTTTCTGTGCACAATCAGTCAGATTGGTGATGGTGTCAAGACGTGCTGAGCTCAACACACACAGACACTGGTGCTGAAACGGGAAGGAGAAACGTAGCAGGTGGAGTTGGGTGGGTTTGGATCAGTATATACACACCTTCAGGTTACAAGTTTGGATCCCAGCAGGCCTCACTCTTCAGACAAATAAACTCTGTGCTTTTGCTGTCCTGCACAACGCATTTCTTCAGGCATGGGCGTCACAAAATCTGACTTGATACCAAGATGTTTTTTGAGAAAAAACCACAATGAAACAACATGTGACAGTTCCCTCAGAGGGCGGTGTTAGAGCTCTAAGCATGTGGCTGACCTCTCTTCTCAGGGTTACCTTCCATCTTCCCCAAAGCAGGCAGGACACGTTAGAGAATCACCAGCCGTGGGATTGTTCTTTCCTGCACGTGGCCCTGCTCTTTTAGACATTAGTCTGCCGCTGTAAGGCTTCATTTCTGATCAGACGGAGAGCATCAGGTTTTCCTATAAGCAACAGGAAAACTTCCAGAAAACATGGGAAGTCTGTGGGGTGGGGGTAGCATGACCATAAGCTTCCTGGTCAAGGCTTTTTCTAAGATGTTATATCACCAGGTGTAAGACGAGCAACCCAGGATTTGAACTCAGACATCTGCTGTCTGCACATGGTTATTGGACAGGAGGATTAGCCACTGAGCTAAAGACCCAAGTCCCCCGCTTTGGCAGATTACTTGTACCTTTACTTGAATTTTTTTTTGTGGGGGGGGGGGGGGTTAACGTCACAATGGACTCAGTAAGTTCCACTCCACAGGCACAGAAAAATAGGCTCCTCATTTCTGCACACATTTGGAGATGGTCTTGGGTCCCTGGATCAGCCTTTTCTTCTCAGCTACTTCCAGGTTCTCATTCTAAGTGTTCCTGTGTTGGGGAAGCATTGTTAAATTGAGAGATACTCAGCACGTTAAAGGCTGGCAGGCATGGCGGTCAGTCGGGCTGCACGGCCAAACCTGCAGGAACAGTCTTTCCTCAGGGAGGTAATCTGAAGGTAAGCCAGGGTTCGCTTTGGTCCAAACACCAGACATGCAGCTGTAACTGTTCTCTACATGAGTCCCAGACTAAAGTCTCGCTGTGTCACCACCTGTAGAAACCACGTCTCCCTCCACCTCTCTGAGACACTTATGCGAATGGGCCGGCTACAGAAAAAGGCCACATTCAACATTCAATGAGGAAAGAGTATTGGTTGGACTTCATGCAAGAGCAGTAGTGCCAAAAATGTTTCATTTCCACATCTGTAGACAAACTCAACAGACACAGTTTTTTTTTTTTTTTTTGCTTTTGCATGCACACAGGACTCACACACACACACACACACACACACACACACACACACCAGTGGATTGATTTCGTTTTTATATATGTTAATAAACTTGTTGGTCTGCACTGCACCAGCAGCAGTTCTGATGCAATTGTGATTTGCTGTTTTCAAATCATGCAAATAGTTACAGCTGTAGTGTGATCAAAGCCACGTTGTTTTGTGCGTGCCGATGGAAGGCTTTGTTTTCATGGCCGAGAACTAAGACATACAGCAACGTTGCGAAACATCATAAGTTCTAGCTTCACCTGAACAACAGGACTGATGTGTTTTTCCATAGTATTTCATGCGTGCATCTTCTCAGTTGGAATGTTACTGCTATGCCAGGAAGCAAGAAGGTAATAACAGTAGTATTTGTGTGTTCTGAGTGCTGTGCTTCAAATCTTGACTGTACAGTTTTACTGGAAGTCATATCGCTATCGCTGATACCTAATGCAATTTAGTAGAAAGTTGCATAGGGACAGTGCTAATAGCACCAGTCCAGTAGGCCCATATTGTATATTGTGGAAATACATATTAATACACAATTTAATGATTTCAAATAACTTACCAAACAGGATACAGGCTTTCGTTCAGCGTTTCCCATCAATGTGTTCGTTGATGGCTGGATCCTGCTTGACTGGACATTATAAGAACAGAGTGTTCCTCTACCAATCTTCAGGGGCACTAGAAGTAATAAAGTCTGTAGAGGGAAGAAAGCCAAATGATTGCTTTCTTGTTTCCCGAAGTGTCCTTCCTGTATGAGTTCCTTCTAAGCATCTTCTAAGTGGATGTTGTCAGTTTTCCAAATTAGTGGATGGACGAAAGAAGTTATGTATGCCATGACATTTTTTTAACAATTGTTTTGTGGCTGAGGAGACTGACTGGTTACCTAGCCAAGAGGTGGGGCTGAAAATTCTCATAATGAACAATTTCGTATTGTCTTTTGTCAAATTCATTGATATATTAAAAAAGAAATTTTGGGCAAAGTAAACTTTTTTTTTTCTAAAGTTGATATGGAAGACTCCTATTTTTTGTTTTTGGGTATCTTTGCAGACATACAATGAACACGCTTTTGTTATAGTCAGCAGGAAGTATAGGTCAGCTCAGTTCAATTTGCATATCAGACCGCACAAAAAAATGTCCATTAATAATTTTGGTTTCAACCACAGATCCTCACACTACTTTGCCTGCGGTAAATGTCGACCATAATGGGAAATCTACCAAACCACCTTTTGGGATGGACTGAAAATTTATCATTTCCTCACAGGCCCAGCTGAGCACTGACAGGGAGAGAGATGAGCTCTGCCAGAGCTTGCTGGTTTGTTGTCCAGAACCGATTTTGTGGTGTGAGGGTGCAGAGTGTGGGGTGTTGGAGTTTCAAGAGGGTGGAGTTAGTGTTCTCCGGAACAGATGTCCAGTCCGTCGAGCTGCTGGAAAGATCAGACAGGCATATCCAGAGAATGCAGCCCCGGCGGGCAATCAAGGTGCTACAGGCAGCCTGGGCTCCAGTTACATCTACAATTATTCATTTAGCAGACGTCTTTATGCAAAGCAACTTACAAATGAGTAAGAGTAGACATGCATGTCAAAAATGAGGACAGACAATATTTGAGAATCCAGGTACTAGTAAATTCTGCCCTATAGTTAAAAGTGCATAAGATTCAGTTAAGGAAGACAGAGTCCAAATAAACTAAATTCCAAATGTTGAATTACCAGTAACAAAATGAAAACAGCATTCAAACAACGAAACAATAAAGAAGAGGAGCTGATGAAGATGAGCTTTGAGTGCTGAGGAAAAGGCACAAACAGAAGAAGAACGGAGCAAGTACTAAACCTTGAGGGACTTTTGTCGTACGTTTCCTTGGCTCCGACACTTGCCCCCTCCAGGATATTCTGTAACAACATTCAGAGAGGTAGGAAACAATCCAATACCCGAGATACCAAGGTTGGAGAGCTCTGTAGCTCATTATGTTGAAGGTAGCAGACAGGTAAAGCAAGACGACAACAGGAGGGAGGGCGTTAGATCTGGCAGCATGTAGAGCACCATCTACAGTATTATCTGCTTTTTAGCAAGGTGAGAAGAGGCCAGCCCCCCCTACAAATGAAACTAATTGCAGGCCCCCACTCCCATTTCAAAGGTAGATGCTGGTGAGATGGTTCTCAGGTGGAGCTTAATTAACACAGACAGGTTTGGATCACATTTTCAGCCCACTTTGGTTACCACTATGTTCTCATGTGTTACAGGGGCAACCAGGCCTCAAACTCACAACCTCACAGCCCACTCAGAGTTACCAGACAAGACGATTAGCCCACTGAGCTAAAGACCCAAGTTTGTCATTGGGGGACTGATCGCACTCTTGTCCTGACTACTGGGAGACTCTCACTGTAACACTTTCACATCCGTGTGCTGCAATATGCTGTAGACACGTACAGTCTACAGCATATTGCAGCAGCAGCAGGTAAGATTTGTTCAGTTATATAGAGCAGTTGGGTAGGTATCGGTACTGTGAGTTATATATAGAGCAGTTGGTTCTATTGGCAATGAGAGAAATCTTTCAGTGGCTGCATCTGTCTTTATCTTTTATAGCCTCTATCACTTATGTATTCATGTCAATACTGAACTGGAAATGTATGGAAATGTATTAATGTTGCACACACTATTTGGTGTGACTAAGTTACAACTGCTATTACTTTTTTCTACTTGAGTGGCAGGGCCTGAATTTAGGACCTGGCTTTGTGGTAGATGGTGGTACACTTTGACCAGCTGCTGCTTCGTAGCATTAACATGTTGGAGTGGAACATCAAATCAAAGTGTAACAGAATTTAGTGCAAGTTTTTTAAGTTACTGTTAACTGCTGTTTGTTGAGTTATTTGATTTAGAATTAGCTCCACATGGAAAGACTTTGCATACGAGACCTACTTTCTACACTGCAGTCTTGTTATAACGTGCCTCGTTATAACTTCCCTCGTTACAGGGCAGTTGTAAAGTTGAAAGTATTGCTTCCATTTGGCCCATCTCTCAGCACATTTGCGTAGCATTCACGTGCCTGCATATTCTTACAGCATTTTTGAGCAGGGATTCGTTTCCTTCGTGTGCACAGTCTGTTTCGTTTCCTTCGTGTGCACAGTCTGTTTCGTTTCCTTCGTGTGCACAGTCTGTTTCGTTTCTTCTCTCAGGAGCCGATTGAGATATGACCAGGTACATGTGAGGGACCTCAATGGCAGTGGTGCTGAAGTAGTCTGGTGGAATCTGTGCGGTCTTCTCAATAGCCATCTTCTGCGGTTTAGTGTCACATCACAACAAGCTGTGTCTATTGTTCAAATACTTCCTGCATTATGGATGAAAACACTGAAAGCCCATTTTGGTTTGGAAAGCCTTTCTTTTGAGCCAGACTCCGATGTAATGGCAGTAAAATGAGTATGTTTAGAAATGGGTTCTTTATCATACCAGCCCCTGCAGGAAAAAAAATAATGAAATAATGCAGACCTACAACAAGCTGACAAGACACCCCTAAAGCCTGCCAGGGTCTCTGATAAAAACACAGCCATTAAATTCAGTGGACCGTAATCTGACCACTTAATTCAAACAACTGCATACATGGTATACTGTTATAATAAACATAGATTTGGCAACATTGTCGTAGTGAAATCAAACTCTGCTGCCTTTTTGAGGTTTTGAGGGGCATACCAGTTATCCTGCCTGATGAAAAACAAGATCTGAGGAAAAATGTTAACAATGTACAAACAAGTCAAAATACTAACAAAACAATGAGTCAGTGGTATAAAGTGTGGTTTCGAAGAGCAGCAGGGACAAAGTCGGCCATTCAGCCATGCTGTCGGAACAGTGAATTTGTAATTTTTTTACATCTTGGTTGTAATGCAATGTATTTATTTGTACATTTTAGCTATAAGTCTGATGCCCTCAAAAGGGACAGCCATGTTTTTTTTAGAATTGAGTTAAGCAATGAAGTGAAGGAAAAAGCATGCGTGTTATTTGTGTGTGTGGTGGTGTATCGTACAGTAGTAAGCACACTATATACAGCATAGAAGCGGCTATTTACAGTACACTGAACTGTGAGCTCATGTCACACAAGTGTGTAACAGATGCATTTTTGCACACTGGGCCTGTTTAATTCTGTTCTTTCTCAACATCGTGTGTTTGTTTTGCGCATAGGCAGTAGTACTGCGCCAGGTAGCACAGTGTTTAGTTCATAGAAGTTCTGAGACTAAACCCTCCCTCTGCCCCCTGCCATTCACTGGACAGAGGCACCCAGCTGTAAGTATACTTTGCCATCCTCACTGTTTTTGTTGGCGATGTGCCCCCAGTATAATGGCCTGTCAGGACGGTGTGGATGACAGTGCTGTTCTCCATGACTGGGTGGTCTTTTAACAGTGTGGTACTATAACGAACAAAAAGGCATGGGGGGCCAAGGATACACGGAAGCCTTGTCTAAGAAGACTTCACTTATTTTAGCAACATACTAGCATCTTTACTATTACTGATAATGAATAAAATAATACAGTGTTTCCCTGAAAATAAGACCTAAACGGAAAATAAGCCCTAGCATGATTTTTCGGGGTGCTCGTAATATAAACCCTACCCTAAAAATAAGCCCCAGTTAAGATCGTCAGCCAGACAGACGCATTTAGTACATTTGTTGCAACACACATACTGAATTATAAAATAATATTAATATGTAATGAAATATAAATAAATAATATTATTGACATTAATACTTAAAATAAATGATAATATAAATTATAATTAAGTATTTGTAAATACCCAAGCGGGCACCTTTGGATGAGCTCGAGTACAGACACAACACACTTGATAACGAACGGACCTGGTTGTGTCTAATATGAATTTTCATAATTCAATATGTCATGTATTGTAATAGACGTACTTAATGCACTGGTGTGAAAAAAGACATCCCCTGAAAATAAGCCCTAATGCGTCTTTTGGAGAAAAAATTTATATAAGACCTGGTCTTATTTTCGGGGAAATACGGTAAAAAAAAAATTATAAAAAAAAAACAATACACATTTATTAATAAAAATAAAAAGAGGAGCAGGTAAAAATGAAGGGTGTGGGGGTTCAGACCAGGAGAGAGTCAGACATGGACAGACAACCTACACAGCACTTCATTACATTTAATCCACTGGAGGGGGCACCTATTTGGGCACTTCATGCAATCTCACCATTTAGGAGTTCCCTTTGCTTTAACCCTTTAGGGATCAAAGTATTAGTTTAAAAGAATCTAAAATTTGTGAATTTATTTTTTTTGCATAGTTATACTTTTGTAGTTTTTTCCCCATCACTTATACAATGGAGCAATGAGTACGAATGTGTTTGTTTATTGCTCTCCAAACCTCGATTGCCACAGGAAACAGAGAAGGGTGGTTCCTCCTCGGTTCCTCCTTGCCGTTATATGTCGTTACAGTGGTTTGGGGATGCTCGCAGTCCGCCGGTGCCCTTGCAAAACAAATCATGTTGAAAATCAAGCCATCATTTGCATATGAAATGAGGTGGAACACAGTTCTGCTATTTGAGTGTGTGGAGATCGCATTAAATGTAGCCGGCCCCCTCTGGCATCTCATGAATGGACTCTGGGTCTTTCCGACGCATTGAATGCGAAAGTGTGTTTTTACGCTCCCACTTCTGCAGTACATATTGCAGAAGGAAATCCTTTGAAAAGTCCCCATCCATTATACAAAAAGTAAATAAATAAGAAATGGAAATGTGGGACTGATTTATATAAATATAGCAATTAATGTTGCTTACTTTCTCCAGGAAATTGGATGTAATTACAATAATCATAATATCAGTAATGACAGTCGTTTCAGCTCTTGTTGACAACATATTTACAATTAAACTAAAACTTATCCAAATGGAAAATGGTGATCAGTTCACATGTTTGGTCCACTGGTCCATAATTTTACTGAAATGTGCCATGAATCTTGGCTGACCTGCAGTTTACAGTTGGGCCACTTTTTTAAATGGCTCATTTTTTGCTTTTGTGGATCAGCTATTTGAACTGCGACACTTGCCGCTAAACTGTCTATGCTGGCCTGCGACCAGGATATCTGAGACACGCCCACCCTGGCTGTTCAGGTGTGTCCTACCACTGCCTCTTTGAGCCACTGTACACACCTTGGAACTCTCCGGAGTGTGTCAGTCAAAGACTGCACGTCTGGGGGGGTCCAAACCCACAGCAAGCAAATTGTTTGAGAAGAGCTGTTTCCTCTAGCACTGCAGTTATATAATTTCCAAGAAGCCTTTAGTTGGGAGTGGAGGGGGGTGAAAAGGGGCTGTCTATGACAAGGCCTTGTTGTTGGGGGGTGCTGGGTAGTTCTTGGGGGGCTGTGTAGAGTGAGAATATGTTTTGTATTTTCAGAGCGGAATACTGTCATTAAGAGCGAATATGAGTTAGGTGGCTATTTAGGCTACTGGCCCCTTTTCAGGTCTCACGTGCCAGCACAATTTAGATAAGTAAGAGAATTCTCTGGAAGCCCAAGGCAGGCCTGACGGTGAGTCATGGAGATCTCCAAAACAGAGCTGCTTGCTTGTTAGCAGAAGCTTGTGAAAATCACGAGTGAGAGCAGAATCTCTTTACATCGCAGATGTCTGTTTTGTGACCTGCATGATGACTGCGTGCGGTTTGTGTAGAATTCCACCTCTCTTCACCTGCTGTGGATATTCCATTGATTTATCAGCATTTACCTTCCTCCTCCTCCTTTTGCATTTCATTTATGAGTGACTAAGGGGGGGCACTGCTGAGACCAGCACTTCTCTCTCTGTTCTTTTTTTTTCAGCATATGGGTCAAGTGTGTGATTCGTGTGTCGTCTCCAGGTTCACCCTGTATGCCCTGGACAGTCGTGGGGGTCGCTCGGAATCCAGCTACGTCTCTGTCAGGACATCGTGTTCCGTGGTGGATGACAGTACTGCAGAAGGTACGCTGTGCCAACCCCCACCCTTCCCACCCTATTCCCTGCACTGCTGCCTTTTTTAATACAAAGCTCTTGTAACAGAGTTTTCTCATCACCCCTTGACCTTTCTATATGAAGTTCCAACTTGACCCAGATATTGTGTTGTGCTGTCAAATATGAATATTTAAATAATTGCATTTGTATTTGTTAAAGAACAACTTTGTTGTTAATTATGATGTTGCTCTAAAGGAAACAGCTTTCCAAGGAAATTCACATGCACAGCGGCGTGTGTTTAGTAAAACACTCACTCAGGCTTAGGGAGGACGATGTCCAAACGCCAGTATGTTTGGAAGGCGCTGCTCCCTTACGGCACCATGCACTGCTGACCTCCGACCTCTGGCCTCTCCTAACAGAGATTGCGGATAAAGTGTACAACCTATACAACGGCTACACGAGTGGCAAGGAACAGCAGGCAGCGTACAACACGCTGATGGAGATCTCCCCGCCAATGCTGTACCGAGTCCAGCACCACTATAACTCCCACTACGAGAAGTTTGGCGACTTCGTGTGGAGGAGTGAGGACGAGCTGGGGCCCAGGTCGGTGGTTAGGTACCGCACGGCCCTGTGCTCAGCACACACACACACACACACACACACACACACGCACACACATACATATGCATGCACGCGCACACACATTCATGCACACACATACATACATACACATCCTCACACACATACACATCCTCATCCATGCACGTGCACACACAAATACATATGCATGTACATACACACACACACACACACACACACACACACACACACACACACACAAACACACATTCTCACCTATGGGTTAAGGTAACAAACGTATCCCTTCAGTTTTGGAGATATGTGTCTCCTAAGATCAGTGGGTCCAGCACTGATTAAGCACACGGGCTCATAACCAGTATGTTGGTAGTTTGAGCCCCATATGTTGCCTCGCAATCACAGCCTTCAGAAGGCTGTTTGACTAATTTTCCCTTTTAAAGTTCTAACCTACATAAATGCCTTTAAAATTTTGAAGCATCACTGTATAAAAGCACGTGTTATGAAAGTGGCTGTTTTAATATATATTCCCCAGTGTGCCATGAGTGTGCTACACAGGCAGGTCTTTAACGAACCTGTGTGACTGTCAAATAATCTGAAACAAATGTCAGTGTGGCGTATAGGCTGGAGCACAGCTTGAAGAGAAGTAAACTGGGCCAGTGTACATGTGAGGAAAAAGCACACCCTCCAAACATTACATGACAAATTAATATCAGTGTTTGAATATAGACTCTGTAGTATAGAGTTAAGTCTGAGCTAACAAAGAAAAGGTGCTTAAGAGGGTGGAAAATTCAGACAAAAACAGCTATGTTCTGTCAAGCTTGTTCTGGGAGCCACCAGACAGTGGTACGACAGATGTGTTCAAGGTCACCGTAGGTGTGCTGTGCTTACCACTAGGTCGTGCGTTAAAGACGTCATGTCATTGGCTAATGCGATGGGGCGGGGACTCGTACCAGAGCCAATCACAAGCTTGCACAGTGGGGGCATTTGTACCTACAGCTGTCAAAATGGTTAAATTGTAGAAAGATTATGAGCATGTGCCAGAAACGCACACGCACACACAAAGTGTGATTAGTGCAGGAGCTGGCCAGAAAATGTCAGATTTTATCGATGGAGAAGTGGTCCGGCAGGAGGGAGTCATGGTTGTTACAGCTAATGGGTGGGAGCTGGCAACCTCGAGGTCAGTTAGTGAGGGATTCCGGCACTTTCCAGAATGGATGAAATCCAGACCTGTCCTTGGTTCAACCGCTCGTGTTTAGGGACGGGGAGAGGGGTGTTAGCTGCGTCAGTGTGCCACTCTTTAAGCTCTCGGCGCTGAGAAGAGCCTCTAGGGGGGGTTAGCTGCGTCAGTGTGCCACTCTTTAAGCTCTCAGCGCTGAGAAGAGCCTCTAGATATTTCTTCAAATTAACTGCAGCTAATCAAAAGTGCGTGGCCACATTTTCTACGTGTGTACACGCGTTTCCAGAAAACAGATGCAGCCGGACACAAAGCATTATGAAATAAAATATAAATTTTAATCTCTCATTGTGTTATTATTTAGCACACAAACAAAATACAGCACCAGAAATAAACTTATCTGGGCATGTACATTGTTGGAAACCTTTAAAGGCTGACTCATATCTTTTATTTGAAATAATTTTAAAAAGCCAAGGCTTGGTACTCATATAACAAAATGTGTTTTATATCCCTAAGCCAATTAAGGTCTTGTATCACTGGCTATGTTCACAGTACAAATGGTTTCCTAGCACAGTGTTTAAGATTCATTACAGCACTTTATGCATCCCATTGTAGCTCTGGGTAACTCAGCCATTCTAGCCACTGCTGACATTGGCTGAAAAAAAACAGCAAGAAATCCCATTGGGTGTTCTGTCAGTGAGTCAGCCGAATGGGCCAGTTGTGCTCAGGATGCAATGCTGTTGACTAGCAGCATTGATTCATGGTTTTCAGTGACGCTCCACGTAATCTGGATGTTGACGTGAGCTGGTTTTCGCTATATACACCTGTGACGAGGATCAAGGAGCGAGGGGTGGACCCGGAACAGAAACAGGCAAGAAAGGGGGACAGAAACATCAGCACGAATAAACAGTGACAACGAATTTCTCGAAATGTAATAACTAGGTGTAAAGACTGTAGGGTGAAAGGCGAGCGAGATATAATGTCACAACCGAAATGAAGAAGAGGAAGCGATGGGTGGACACCTGGTAAACAACAGTGAGGAACGTGAGCCCACAGACAGGGAGAATCTGTGACTCTTAACAAGGTACGGTGAGGGGCAGAGTAACCTCGCGTGGAGTGCGTACACGTAAATGCACCATTAAGTGAATGTGTTAAAGGGCTCAAGTTATCAAACACCCACGTAACTTTGGGTCGAGGGTCCTACTGAGCTAGCAAACAGCAAGCCCCAAACAGTCAACATCAAATCATTAGCATATTTCACTTAATGTAAACAGTCACCATGGCGGTGACTGAAAGGAGATTCAGCTGTAACCAAGGACCACCTTAGCAACTACAGGCCAAATGCTAAGGTGTGCCCCTGTCCACTGAAGAGGCACAACACAGACAAACTTGTGTTGTCTTTTTATTAACCCAATTTCCCTTATTTTTGCACAAGCATTCCTAATGAAATCTGTTGTTTGGCTCACAACAGAAGTGCTGTATTCGTGCAGTTGCCCTTGTTGTTTGTTCTTTGATTTATTTCAGCTGCATTGTAAACTTGCTGTTGTTTAACATGTGTGTCTCATGTACTCAACTTTGTTGAACAAAACTAAATTCAATTAAAGATGTAAGGAGTCATTACGAATGCATTTCCCCCCCTTTTCCTTAAAAAAAAAAAAAAAAACAAATAAAAAAAAAAAGAACTTAAAAAGTCAGAAACAGTTTTGCCGACAGGTTGTTTGGTTAAGGACCATCAGACTAAACAAAGTTTTTAATTACTAACCCCTGATATGGACCTGGTGGTATTTGTGGGAATGAACGGGGCTAATGGTTGGGGCACAGATTTCTACTGTGTTTTGATCACAATAACATTGTTGTTTAGTGTGCTTTGTTGTTAGTGGATTTGTGTGTGCGTGCGTGTGTGTGTGTCTGTCTGTTTTGGTCGCTCTCAACACGTGGTGAGAAAATATTGAAAATAATTTTGTTTTGCTTGAGTTTTAACTGAAATCTACACTATGTAATTGAATTTAATCCCTGAGACATTTTTTTTTTCTTCAAGCCTCCAGAACGAATTCAGATACATCTCTACACATTCCACAAAGACACATTAAGACAACTTAAGTCTGCTTTTATCTTGAGTTATCTGCTCGGCATTCACGTTGATCCAGTATTCTATTTTTAATAGAATGAGTTCTGGCTATTTTTAATCACTAAGTACAGAACTCTTCTCCCACACAGCCCTTACAACTGGACATATTTATAACACTCGTGCGCATTTCACATTTCGTACTCGTTTATTTGGTACAGATTTATCATGAAGCACTTAAACTAAATAGCTTTAGGTCAACTGGCAGCACACCGCTATACAATAGTAAGCCTACAGAATAGTTTAAGAGCAGAAATAACTGTAACGGTGATTACCTTGTGCTTGGTCAGCCTTGCCCTCTACCTCAACTCAGGTTGTTCCTAGATTCATATTTACATTGTATTAAGTTACCTCCGATGTTTTCATGCTTTATGTTTTTAAGTTGACAGTGTTCCACATTAATATGGCTACATGATCAAGGGGAGTTTTTAGGGTTATTTTGTATATCGGTCAAGGGTACCAGAAAGGCCTCTCACCGGGTCCTGAAACGACAGCCTTCAGGTTACGACTTCGAGAACCACACTGCTGTGCTACCTGCCGATTTGCTCCTGGCAAGCTGCCCCAAATCAGTGTTCAACCGTACCCCCGTAGGGCCTCCATCAGAGCAGTCTGAGTGCAAGGTGGTGGTAATGCATCCCACCTGGACAAGATCAGACGTCACCATGGAGACCAGAAGGCAGGCCGTCATGTTACTGTGGCTAGCAAAATAACAGTTTACCTATCTCTTTAAGAGCTCTTATGGAAAACTGAGACTTGTGGAAAATTGAGACTTGTAGAAAATTTAACCGTTAACAACATCCTGTAAAAATAGTATAGAATTATTACAATACTACAGCACCATTAAAATATTACAATACTACTAAAGTTACAAATATGTGTGATAGAGGCATATTGTCCACAATGGAAACCTTTCTCATTGAAGTTAAAAAATATATACATTCCAGCTGTGGTACTCTGACACTACATGTGCACGTCATACGTATGGTCCGCTCACTCCTCATCTTTTATTTCTCTTCCCGTGTCCTGAATGCCCAAAAGGCTTATTCTTATTTATTTTGTTGTTCATGATGATGATGACATTTTGACCAAACTTTCACTCTTTTTTAAGTTTCCATCCATTTTTTTTATTTCCATAAATAACACCATAAATCTGGAATTAGTTTGTATTAAAGAAGCTTCCACTTACATTTGAGAGTGTCCACCACAACATGACAAAAAGCTACTGGCTGAGAGATGGTGTCTGATTTATGGTCTTAAAGTCAGAAGAGCTGGACCTCAACGCACGAACACACAAGTTTTCTTTCTTTTTTGTTTTTTCTTTTGCAAACAGCCATGCTGCCCGAGGAAAACATGATGGCGGGTGGTGAAGCCATGTTGCATTGTGCACCCCTGGAAGGCTGCCGCAAAAGTTGGAGGAGATACCATGTTATGCACGGCATGGGCATGGTCTGCCCTTAGTTCCATTATGGCATTTAAACAATGTTTCACGTTTTTGACTAGTTGTTCATTTTGCCATTACATTATTTCCTATTTACCTCATCTGTTGACTTTCACCAAAGCTTTGTAAATGAAGCCCAGTAAGGCTTGTTAAGTGACCAGCATAAATTTGTCATGCTGTCCGTGTTAGTGAGCTTCGGCCATAATTTCTCCCTTCCGAATTAAATAAGGTGTCATTAAGTGACCGTTAAGGCGAGGCACATGCTCCGCTGTCTTTCCATCTGCGCACAGCGTTGTTTTGTCACGTTCGGTCGCCACCCTTGTCTCCCACACTTGGGCTGATTGTGCTGGTCTCTGGCCTGTGGAATTTTACTCGCTTTTTCCCCCCTCCTTATGAAAAGGAGTTTTGTGCTCTACACTAATGCAAGACAGATGCCAACAGTTAGCAGACACCCCTTCATTCAGACAGTAACTCGGTTCTTGATTTCATTGCAAAGAATAAGGTTCTTATTGTGATGTGGAGTTGGTGTTCTATAGAGTGTGATCACAGAGGAGAGGTTACCTCAGTGACCGTCAGCGAGTGTGATCACAGAGGATAGGGTACCTCAGTGACCATCAGTGAGTGTGATCACAGAGGATAGGGTACCTCAGTGACCGTCAGCGAGTGTGATCACAGAGGATAGGGTACC
>JABJVR010017905.1:67632-79462 GCA_025773905.1 Chitala chitala | reverse complement strand
CTCTCCCCGTGAGCCTGTGCACACCTGTGAGTGCTGCCTCTCTCCCCGTGAGCCTGTGCACACCTGTGAGTGCTGCCCCTCTCCCTGTGAGCCTGTGCACACCTGTGAGAGGTCCCCCCTCTCCCCGCGAGCCTGTGCACACCTGTGAGAGCTCCCCCTTTCCCCGCGAGCCTGTGCACACCTGAGTGCTGCCCCTCTCCCCGTGAGCCTGTGCACACCTGTGAGTGCTGCCTCTCTCCCCATGAGCCTGTGCACACCTGTGAGTGCTGCCTCTCTCTCCGTGAGCCTGTGCACACCTGTGAGTGCTGCCCCTCTCCCTGTGAGCCTGTACACACCTGTGAGTGCTGTCCCTCTCCCCGTGAGCCTGTGCACACCTGTGAGTGCTCCCCCCTCTTCCTGCGAGCCTGTGCACACCTGTGAGAGCTCCCCCCTTTCCCCGCGAGCCTGTGCACACCTGTGAGAGCTCCCCCCTCTCCTTGCGAGCCTGTGCACACCTGTGAGAGCTCCCCCTCTCCCCGCGAGCCTGTGCACACCTGTGAGTGCTTCCCCTCTCCCTGTGTGCCTGTGCACACCTGTGAGTGCTGCCCCTCTCCCCGTGAGCCTGTGCACACCTGTGAGAGCTCCCCCTCTCCCCGCGAGCTTGTGCACACCTGTGAGTGCTTCCCCTCTCCTCGTGTGCCTGTGCACACCTGTGAGTGCTGCCCCTCTCCCCATGAGCCTGTGCACACCTGTGAGTGCTGTCCCTCTCCTCGCGAGCCTGTGCACACCTGTGAGAGCTCCCCCTCTCCCCGCGAGCTTGTGCACACCTGTGAGTGCTGCCCCTCTTCCCGTGAGCCTGTGCACACCTGTGAGTGCTGCCTCTCTCCCCGCGAGCCTGTGCACACCTGTGAGAGCTCCCCCCTCTCCCCGCGAGCCTGTGCACACCTGTGAGTGCTCCAATTCTTCCCTCTGCCTGTTGTCATTACTGTGACTAATAGATTCCTTCTGCCACTGTTGTTGGGGCTGTAAGTGGTTTCTCTAGGTGAGGGGCAGAAAATTCAATTTCCTACCTAACCCCAGCACCGTACACCTTGAAAAAAAAAAACACTGTTGATAACGTTGTTACACAATCAGAAACATGTCAGCCAGATTTAAGCGGGGCTTGTTTGCAGGGGTCATCAGTGGGGCTGTTTCAGAAGGTCAACTTCTGAAATTCAGGGAGCTCAAAAACTAAGTGTTGTTGACTTGTCCATTTATAGACATGTTAGTTGTTAGCAGACCCATACCTTAACCTTCCTTTTACCGTGTCAGAAAGTACTGCTCTGGTATTTATTTTTATATAACAGCCATGTTGTGAGCGTACGCTTTACTAACTAGAGCAGTAACACATGCACTGTAATTAGACTATGGCTGTCCCCAAGAGGGATTGTGGGACAGGGCATTTCGGTGTTCTACTCACTGTTTAACTCACTGTCTCTCACTCCCTCTCCATCACAGCCAGGTTGTCTATTGATAACTATCACACAGCATTCTCCAATGACACCAGCTCAACTTCCCACAATCAGAAAATTGCACTTACAACCTAATGGCCTGTTATTACACTCAGCAGCTTGAGAGCTTAAGTGGATTTTTTCCTTTTTTTTTTTTTTCTTTTTTTTTCTCCAGGAGGAGGAGGGTGAAGGAATGGCTGCTCTCTGACACCGTAATTCCTGCTGCCCTTGGTATGGATTACTGTTCCCTTGGCCATTTGACTCTAGATTACTTTCATTGTGAGAGTCATAATAGTTAAGGTTAGGAATGGTGCACTAGTAGCTGATTTCACATCAGTTAATAAATACTTAACAAGGACTCAGTACACTAAAGAGCAGTGAATTGCTTGGCTAAGCTCTGTGTGTGCACTGGACCATTTAAGACTAACCGACATATAATTCAGACTAATTCATTTCATATGACCAACAAAACAGCCAAAAATACCATTTGATTTTTATTTATTATTGGTTTATTATTTAGCAGTTACAGGCTTTATTAAACAAAGTGGTGGTATTTTGGCTCAACTGATAATTTTGTCTCCAGGGCTACCACAAGAGATGCTGGGCCAAATGAAAGATATTGTGTTGGATGTTATATGTTATATTATGATAAGATGTTATACTATCTTGTACTTTTTCAGTGCCCTGTCAGTCACAGTCCCTTCGAATCATCTTAGGTTTCTGCCCCTCTAGGGTCCCCTGGCTTCAGTTATGCTTCCAGAGCTGTAGCAATGCCTGTGAGTGGGTTTCCTCCCACAAACCTTAGACACAGTTTCAGGTGAACTGGGAACTCTAACCTGCTTGGAGTGTGTACGTGTGTGTTAGTGTCTTCTGTTGGGTTGGCACTCAGTCGAGGATGTTGCCTCTTATATACCCTGTGTTGCCTAAGTGGAAAAAGCAGTTTGAAGAAGAATGAGTGGCTAGGATCTTAAATACTATTATAATATGTGGTCGTAACAAGTTTAGAAAGATAATGTGTACAGTACATATTATCCTACTGTCAGCAGAAATGCAGCTGCCTCTGTGAAATTCAAAAACCTTGTCTCTCTTATTAATCAGAAGTACAGTGTACAAAGAGACGATGACACATTCAGTTTATCCCTCATTAGTTTGATCCGTATTTTGTGATATTCATAATGTAATGCTCATAATTATTCTTCGTATATTATATTTTAGGAAATGTAATTTAAAAGGCAATTAAAAAGATAAGAACATCACTATAGTCAAAACAATACCAGACCGGTTATTGATGTCTACAGCATTGACAGGATTTATTAAGGAAAAAACTAATTGGTGACAATATCCACAACTGGCTGGAAAGAAGCAGCGGGGTCACACAGCGAGAGTGAGGGGCCAACACCACGCAGGGAACGAAAACGCCAGTAACTGTAAAATATGCTACAACTATGTTCATCGTTTCTGGAAATCTACAGAGGAGAATTTACAAAGGCACATTCTTATGTATAATCTGCTGCTGAAGCGGTGGTTATTATATCCCTGATGAGGACTCCTTCCATATTTGGATTATAGCAGTTGGGTCATTTAAAGTTACCAAAATTGTAGGAAAGCACATAAGGCACTCTCGCATGGGGAACATGTGACTGTAGACATGACAACCAAGAGGTTGCCATATGAGCTCACTATGGCAACCACCACACACACACACACACACACACACACACACCCCAAAAGTATTGCTCTGCTTTGTGAAATGTCTTAATTATTTCAAATATCTTGTTTTTGTAATAAAGGTAAGGCTATGTGTGAATTCCTGCTTTGCTTCTCTGGAATAATTAATGAAATGAGTTAATAAGAGGCAGAAAGCGCAGCTGTCATGCAGTGCTGTACAGTGCAGCAGAAGCATCACACTCAGGTTATCATAGCTGTATCATAAAAATAACTCCTCACTGTAACCTGAGGTTTTCCAGCACACAGCAGTATAATGCTGCTAGATTTAAAATAACAGCATGCAAAATAATAGAGAAAGCCAATATCTGGCAATATCTGCTGTCTCACACATATTCCGTGCATATTTTGTACAGTTGCTCGCTAATCAGACAGCAGTAGGTACAGTATAATCTCCACACTGACTCAGTCATAGTTGGCAGAAGTGACTTTAATCACAGTGCTGAACCAAATAATTCTGCTTTATTCTGTTTTCATTCTTAAACATTAGACACTCAGTCTTTGTTCTGCTGACAAAGTACTCCATTGTGAAGACAGGAGGTACCTGTTAAAAGTAAAAAACCAAACCTTCGTCCGCATGGTGGTCGAGGTTGTCAGACTATAATAATTGCAAGAAGGAATGCATTAAGTTTAACTTAAAGGTTCGGGTGTTCATAACATATCTCTACCTTGGTACTGCTTGGCTGGTGTAATTAAATAGGACACAATATGGTTAGGAATTGACTTCTTTTTAACTTGATCCATCATATAGAAAATGTTATGGTTATTAGTCGACTTCTCTTTAATGTGACCCATCATGGCATTTCTGGTTTTTGAGGGATGAATTTCTTCTTCAGTTTCAGGTTTTCTTGTTTATTTGAATTGTAAAAATTGTTAATTTACAAAACATTTAGTAATTAAACTTAATTGAGGTAAATTGAGCAATTATTGAATCTTGATAACTTCATGGGCTCTCTATGCAATTATATAGTATTTGATCAATCAAGCAGTTGAAAGATTAATTTGTCTTAATTGAGTTTAATGGTTTCTAATATTTCTCGTGTTTTCATGAAGAAGCACCAATCAAACATATGATTCTTTTAATACTTGATGTCTGCAATATTATTGAAAGGCACATTATTTCAGGTATATTATTTCAGGTATACTTAAGATACTCCTGGCAACTCTCTCCAACCTCGGTATATATGGTACTGTGCTCCGATGGTTTGCCTCCTACCTTTTCACAGCTTTGCTACATAGGGTCCAAGTGTCTATGTCAAGGACTCTGGGGACAGGGATCCCCCAAGGGTCTGTACTGGGTCCACTCCTCTTCTCACTGTACACAACCTCCCTTGGATCAGTTATCAGTTCACATAGCTTCTCTTACCATTGCTATGCTGATAACACCCAACTGTTCCTGTCCTACCCACCCTCAGTCACAGATGTTTCTATTAAGATTGCCTCTTGCCTTGCAGATATCTCAAGATGGAAGGATGATCATCACCTGCAGCTGAACCTCTCCAAAACTGAGCTGCTGATCATCCCAGCCAAGAACTCCATTCCCTGTGAGCTGTCTCTGGAACTCGGCACATCAATTACAACCTCTACCACATCAGTGAAGAATCTCGGACTGGTGATGCACAGCAACCTGATGTTCTCCGAACACATCGCCATAGTCTGCAGGGCTTGCAGGTTTGCCCTCTACAATATAAAGGAAGCTCAGACCATGTCTCACATAATTTTTGACTCTGAGCTCCTGGTCCAAGCATTAGTAATTTCAGGATTGGACTACTGCAATTCACTCCTGGCTGGCCTCCCAGCCTTTACTATGTATCTTCTTCAGAGGATCCAGAATGCAGCAGCATGTCTCATCTTCAGTGTTCCCAAATGGACACACGTCACTCCCCTGCTCATCACGCTACATTGGCTTCCGCACCAGGCATGCATCAAATACAAAACCCTGATGCTTATGTACAAGGTCATCAATGGGACTGCTCCAGGCTACCTCCAAACCCATATCAAGAACTATGTCCCCTCCTGTTCTCTGCGGCCTGCTAATGGGAAAAGACTGGTTGCATCCATCCTAAAAACTGGTAAACCTAGGCTTTTCTCTTCTCTGGCGCTTACATGGTGGAACGAACTTCTGCTTGCTTTGAGAACTTCATCATCGCTGTTCACATTGTGCAAGCAACTGAAGACACATCTCTTCAGGGAGCACTTTAGAACTTAAAACCTGAAATCTTTTCATCTATGGTTCCATTCACTCCATTGTTGCAAGGCTGTCTGTTTGAAAATGTTTTTTTCTACATAATTCAAGACTTATATTTTATATGTTTATGCTTAACTTGAATGACTTTGAGACAATTGCTTAACTTAATCATGTACACTTTGATGATTGGACAGCTCTTACTGTTAGCTAGATTCTCTGATACTGATTGACCTCGTTTGTGACATTCACGTGTGCTATTATTCATTGTAAGTCGCTTTGGACAAAGGTGTCTGCTAAATGAATAAAATGTAAATGTATTTCTGAAAAGGCAGCCAAAGTGAAAAGAGGGGGTATCTCATTGAAGAACCAGCAGGGCACATGAGCACAGACATTATGAAGAACCAGCAGGGCACACAAGCACAGACATTGTGAAGAACCAGCAGGGCACACGAGCACAGACATTATGAAGAACCAGCAGGGCACATGAGCACAGACATTGTGAAGAACCAGCAGGGCACACGAGCACAGACATTGTGAAGAACCGATGCACCTGAGCCAGAAGCGTGTGCAGAATCTGCTCCTCTCCTGCTCTGTGCAGGAATACTCTCAGCAGACTGCAGAGGCCAGTTCAGCTGTTTGTACAGACTGGCTGGACCATTGGCACAAATGTGGTTCAGATGAGTAGGGGATAGTTTCCCTCACAGTGTATAATCTTTACAGTATATACATCCTGAGAGCAACAAGTTTCAACCATTCTTAGTACTGCTGTGTAAGTAGAGTGGCAGGAGGATTTTAACTGTCCAGAAAAAAATTAAATAACTTTAAATTTGGTATGAAAAGGAAATTTGTATAGGTATTGGATATTTGTCTATCCTGTCAAAAATAAAAAATTTTATTTTTTTACTGATTACTATTTGATTTTAAATTTTTATTCTGTTGTCAGTTCTGGTTTGCTCACATCTTAGCCTCAAATAGTTTTCTATACTTGTTTTTGGTCCAGTTTAAGGGATTTTCAGTTTAGCAAACAGATTGTGCTGCACTGAGACGTTTATTAGGTACTTATCAGACATAGTAATTAGACTTACTGTATTTTAGAGAGGGGTGGAAAAGGTAAGGCACAGTCTTTACACACTCCCATCTGACTTAACATAACCATTCCTAAAGACCCCAAATGCACCTTAGAGATGCAGTACTGCCTCTTAACACGTAGTTCATTAGTAAATTGTGTAATGTTTACAACGTAAGCATGGGCACCTTCCTGCCTGATGATCTGACTGCGTTGCAGCTCATGCGTTTCCATACTGACACTTCTTGAAGGTCTTTGATGAACAACTGTGCCATGACTGATCGGTCCTTTCACAGAAGAGAGAGAGAGTGCTCTCCTGAGACCATGGAGAGTAATCTGTATCTGGCAGGCAGAAGAATGACCGGGGACACTGACAGACAGGGAATTGTCACACTCAATAAGAGCCAAACCGCCATCTTCTGTCAGCTGGGTGGCACCACAGCCCGGAGCTTATTCAGCCCCTTTGTTTATAGTAATTACAAACGATTAATACTCAATAACCCTGTCTTAGTAGCTCATTGTTCAAAATTCATGTCGAACAGGGCGTCCCTGGTTGGTTGGTGACACACTTGAAGCGTGTTGGCGTCATACTTTACCACAGCTTTATTAGCATGGGCTACAAAATGTGCACGAGTGCCATATTGATTTCTGTTGGGATCGGTCATGCTGCTCGCTCAAGTAAAGAGGTACGTCCTGAGGCTGAGCTGAACCGCGTCTGAGAATGGGCAGCTTGCCCAGACCTGGGAAGCTGTGCCGGCATAGCACTGTCGCTCGGTGAGACGCACGCATGCCAGCAGTCGGGGAAAACTAATGGTTTAGAAAGTGAGGGGGGAACTAGGCAAAGAGGGAGGCAGTGAGGGACAAGAGGAAGAGGAGGGGAACATTAGTAGATTGGTACGAGTAAATGGCAGCAAGAGAGATAGAAGGACAAAGAGAGGAGAGGTGGAAGACTCTTCCCTCACAGCTGATGAATAAATAGTGGAGCAGACCACCCCTGGAACTGTTCTTCCCAGTGTGTCTGGTCCTCCCAATCTGTCACCAATACCCACACTTATTAAACATGTCACTCCTGCTAAATATGCAGATACACACATCCTCAGTTAGAAGGAAAGGGCTTGTGAGAACAGGCAGCCCCTGCAATGGCTTATTCAAAGAGGGAGGCACGTTGTTTGATGGGGTCTGCGTTTCACGTGAAAAGTGAGGGTAGGGGAGGGCTCTGTTTTTAGATATCAGCTTTGCATCCCCACCAGTGTGTAATTTAGTAAACTCTTGCCATATTTGGGGGGGGCAATCTAGACATGTGACTCATCACAGTTTTATGGCCACAGAGAGAGAGTGCACTCTGGTGTTGAATGGGTTATGTGTGTTTGTGCTTGCTTCACCACTGGAATCACACAGGTCCAGTTGCAGATTTGAAGCTTGGACCGTTTCTGTTCTGCACTGAAACAGTGTCCTACCTGGGTGGTTCTCTCCTATGAGTTCAGCAGTTCTCTCTATCACAGAGGGTTTGGCTCCAAAGAAGGCCTGCCTCGTTGGGCAGCATCATATTGTCCACTGATGCTAAAATTAAGCCTTTCAATCTGAACGCTGTTCTGACAAGTAAAAGATCTGAACTGTATGATCAAAGAAATCTTTCCCTGTGATTAAAATGTACTCTTTTATGCAATGTTTTTTTAAATAAATTTTTTAAGTTACATTGTTATTCTCTATTGCTGGATCATGAAACGTCAACCATTTCAGAATCTTTTTTTTTGGAAGTGACTGATAGAATCTTAAAAGCTTGTGTTTCGGAATGCTGTGTCTGATAAGGTTTGGCATTATCTCTGACTGCTTGACTACTGTTGTAATTTACACTAGAACCATATCAAAAGCTGAACTTTTATTTGAATACAATATGTTATTACAATTTTTATACAATTTTATATTCTATAGGGACAGAAGAACTAAATTAAAATGAGCCAATTGAATAAAATTGCATACACAGACAATTATGAACATGAGGGTAACAGGCATGGTAATTGCAGTGTTAATTAGAAATGTTGTGCAATTACAAACTGAATGACTGAAACCAGCAATTATATATTTAAGAGGAAGAATGTCCCAAATTTGTCATATTTGTGTTGAGGTTATCCAAAGAATTCAGCTCTAATGCCACATAAAAAGCAATTTTGGCTGGAGAGGACCCCTGCCACACAACACAGATTTCTTGGAAGCAGCCTTCTCAGGAAATCAATGTCAAAGTAGCCAGAAACCGGCCACAGGGTGGCCAGGGGAAAGCAGGCTGTGTAAACAGCCCCAGGAATGGCCAAGGGGAATCACTCCAGGATCTACAGAAAGACAGAGGGCTAAAAAAGTCCACTGGCCATGGAGCATTGGTCTTGTGCTTTGGTGGAAGTCCAGGGTCCTGATGCTGCAGATTACTGTGTGATGTTAGGAAGCGGGGGTGGGGGGGGGGGGCTGCACAACTGGGCACTCAGCTGGGGAGGGGGCTACCATGTAGCCTTCCCAACTGTAGCTTCTCAGGTGCTTTAACACACTGATGGATAAACAAGGATTTGTGCAGCTCAAGGAAAGAAACACTCCTACTAAGATGGCAGAGACAGAATTATAATAATGGAAACCTCTGTTTTCACTGAACATGTAACCTATGAAGTTACAGCTGCAGTAATGTAGTCCCCAGGTCAGCTGCTACAGTGAATTAGATGTGGTTAATTCATTCACTGCCACGGTCATTTGTCAATATAGTCAATGCTGATGACACCTGCCCAAGACAGCATGATTTCAAAATGAAAGGTTATACAATGTCATTATCTGAGGTTTGCCACAATATTGGAGACAAAAATCTGACAATGAAAGAAAAAGGCACTCGCACAGCTCTGTCAGGGCTAAATGCTAAAATATGTGTCATTACCTAATTAAACACATATCCTTTCAAGAACATTAATGGCACATAATGATACAGCCTAGACTTTTACTTTCTTGAGAATAACATCAGAAAAGCAGAAAGAACTGAGTCATGTGGATACAGTAGTTTCATATAGACTGCTGTGTACATTAACTAATGATATTTCTACACTTCCTATAACCATCTCTGAATTGTGCTATTCACATTCTGTTTGAAAATTAAGTTATATTACAAAGAAACCAAAACCTAATTTGCTATAACAACAATGGATTCTGAGCAAACTGTTCAAGTGAATGTCATATCATTAGTAGTAAACAACGTAACGAACATTGCCCCGTCTTACTGAACTTTCCTCCAGTGCTTGTAAAAAATGAGATGCTACACTGTTTACACCTGATAATGAGAGGTGTCTCCTACTGGGTTTCATTGCGTGTCTTCTCAGGTCGGTCGCTACAGGCCAGGTGTGAGTGTATTAATGTATGTACTGAACTGAGACAGATAGAAACTGGTGAACCTGTGACTGCAGGTTAACTCAAGCAAAAAAATTACCAACTTCAAAAGTTTCGACTGCCTTTGCACATGGCTAGCGAAAGTGTTTTTTCTTGTTTTTGTCATGCTGAAAGTACAGGTCCTGGACCATTAAAGAAAATACAACACTATAGCAGTCATTCTACGTGCCTATGGAAAGTGGGGAAACTTAACAAGTCTTGAGCTGACAGACACGGTGATTTAAGACACAGTTTTGCATTGTGGTGAAATACAAATGCATCCTTAATACTAGAACAATTTTTGAGATACCAAAGGTACACCAGCCTAACAAGAACATTCGTGTGTTTAGATCCTATACTCATGTGTATAGAGGACAGTGCTGACTTCAACACACAGTATCACAGGAAGCACAGGGAGATGTTCGACTACACATATGGCTAAAGACACAACATACCTGCTTTATCATCATCTGGATTTTTTCACATTAGTGACTGAACATAATGGCACCTTTCAGAAGCCGGAGAACAGTATTATTGTTAATGCCAGAGATGTGGCCTAAATTGCAACCAGCACCGGAAAAATGACACTAATCTGGTTTAGCGTGTTTCATGTCTGACATAGCCATTGTGCGGTGCATCCTGAACAGGGAGGCGTTGGGGTGAAACAAATTGACACCAGTAGCTCTGCTGAGGGGGGTGGGAAAGGAAATCCTTAACATCAGAGAAGGCCTGGACTTTTTGTTGGCCTCAGGTCTTGACCATCTTTTCTTTCAAATCAGATTTAACAAAAGGCAACATTGTCTCCACCTTCCCTCCCCATCAATACAGGTCATCACATGTATGATACTAGAGTCACATGATGAAAGGACCTTAACGAGGCTAATCAGGTCCTAGAACAAGATTGGGTTAGTCACAATCTCAGCCAACATAAGCACGTTTGTGCTTACTGGAAGTCCTCGCTGTTTTGTCAGAAACGTGCTGAAAAGGGATTTGCATACAAATAACAACAATGGATTTTTGTGAGATTAAAGCATGGATAAATTAGACTATGTCTATATCAACCGAAATAGGTTTATAGGATTACTGGGCTCGAGGATACTGGAGGCTGGAGATCAGGCTCTGTTGTCCTGCCTCAAACAAATGATATTAATTATCCCAGGGAAGTAAAAAACAGGATGTTTGGGCACGGACACACAAAGTCAAGGTGGAGCAGGAGTGAGGCTAGGGTTATCTTACCTTTAAAATGCCCTCCCCCCCAACTGCTTACTATAGAACATCCAAAAAGCATCACTGCACTCTCCAGCTGTCCACAGAGCAGCTTCTGGATGTGGTTACACTAAGTGGCATGTGGACACGTGGACTGTTACACACTCCCCATTAGCTCTGCAGGAAGCCGCTGTATCGACCACAGGCCCACATTACCATAAACAAGCACTTCTGATAGGTTCACAGCCCTCCTTTGTACAAATGACTAATTCGGTGCCTTTTCCACAAAGAAACTTTCTTTTTTAAAGCCAGCCGTGCATTTCATCCTGCTAATGAAATTTCTCATTCTGTTTCACAAAGAAGTCAAATATCTCTCTGCATCTCTCTCGCCCTCTCGGCAGTCATCAAATAAACATTTGAATATCCAAAAGCCATGCAGTAGGAATTGCGATAAAATTCAGTATAGCTGTCCCACACTGTGCGATTCTCAACTGCAAGACATTGTATGAAGATGCGGAATTATGACCAGGACCTCCTCATTGACCAGGAATTATAGATGTCTAAATATGACTAGAACAGATTTTGCTTATAAAATACGGTTTGCAAATTACAGTCACTGGCTTTAAATGTTCTTTATGACCTGTAGGAAACTGTGGTGGAGCTGCTGTCTGCATGGTCACAAGCCTATTGGCCAGGTTAACACTGTTGGAGCTGCTGTCTGCATGGTCACAAGCCTATTGGCCAGGTTAACACTGTTGGAGCTGCTGTCTGCATGGTCACAAG